>JAXIVJ010006292.1:0-67831 GCA_036785665.1 Chirona hameri
AATACCTAATGCAAAATCAAAATAAATGTTCTATTCGCTTAAAGAAGTGAAACGTAAAGTCATTAATGCTTTTGGAACTTGGAATTTGCAATTATAATAAATATTATAAATATCATTTTATAATCAAAATAAAAAAACACGCGTGTCCAATTGGCTCACATTCACATTCACATTCGGAAATACATTCGCGGACTATTTGGGTTGGCTTCAAAATTGGTACACAGATAGATCACGACCTAGTGATCATTCTGGTAAAATCTTAGAGTCGCACATTTCAAATCAAAAGAGTTAGAGCAGGTCATATGTTTAAGGTCAAACAGCAGACTATTCTGATGTGCATGAAAATTAGCACACATGTAGAGCATGACCTCCCTATCACGCTCATAACATCTTAGAGTCGCACATTCAAAATAAAAGGAGTTAGACAAAGGAGTCGACACTTCCCTTTAATGTTGAGTGATTGAATCAAGATTGAATCATTCAATTATGGTAATGTTGAGTGATTGAATCATGATTGAATCATGATTGAATCATTCATTATGGTAATGTTGAGTGATTGAATCATGATTGAATCATTCATTATGGTCCGTGAATCACTGTGAATCGACTATGACAAATATGAATCATTGACAAGTCTGTTCTTAGGATGCCCAAAAACGCTCCAAAAATACATTTTAAGCGTGCATTAGACTTGTCTTGGGGGGGGGGGGGCAAAACATAGTTCCCCCCTTTGACCGTCTTGGGGGGGGGGGCATGGCCCCGTTTGCCCCCCCCCCCCCTGGATCCGCCTATGCGACCACGTACGGCCAGATCTGTGCCTTCAAAGGCGTCGCCACTCGCCTCGGTCTCAACGTTACTTGGAAAAATTCAAGTACATATGTACTTCAACTTTTGATGATGTTCAGGTTTTCTATCTGAAAGTTACTAGAGACATGTCCCGTGTCCCCAGCATGACCCCAGCAAAGGCAGTTTCGAATTTTACTAAGGACAGTCCTTAGTAGATTTTGAGGATTTGAAAATTACTAGGGACAATGTCCCTAGTGTCCCTAGTGGTGGCGACGCCCATGAGCTCATGTACCTGCGCATAGTGAGAGACTGCACACTCAAAACAAGTCAAGTCAATACATAGTCTCCGAGATAATCTGGCTGTCTCGTAGGCCCTATTCAAAACAGACAGCCGTTTACGAGAGCATTTGATGAACTCACCCGAGGGTTCTCCGTCGATACTCGTGAGGGTGCTTCCATGGATACCAAATTCTTATCTCCTTGTCGCCAGCGAGACAGCTTTCGGTCTCAACATAAACGGTAGCATGATCTCACTGCTCGGCTGATAACGCACAACTATCTCGACCGATTACTCTTTATCAAACTGACTACTAAGCGGAGATCGTAGAGGATTATCGAACGATACATTTATCGAATCTTGCCAAATACCAAATTCTTATCTCCTTGTCGCCAGCGAGACAGCTTTCGGTCTCAACATAAACGGTAACATGATCTCACTGCTCGGCTGATAACGCACAACTATCTCGACCGATTACTCTTTATCAAACTGACTACTAAGCGGAGATCGTAGAGGATTATCGAACGATACATTTATCGAATCTTGCGCGAGACATAAAAACACCGTCCCATCCCCTCCTTTTTAACCCACGTACAAACGTGAGTCCCGTCAATCCGTGGATGACAAAAAACAAACTAACATAAATTTCCTTCTTTTTTATTCCGAACAAAACATGGCAGAACGGTACCGACGCTTATTATGGCTCTTATGTATAAATTGTCCACTAAATTTAGGCGGCCGCACACTGCACATTCGGCGCACGATATCACTGCGAAATTCCGCCTCGGAAAATCGCGGCGACACCGCGGAATATCGTCCTTGTTCCGGCGGACTCGGCGCTGTCTGCTCGCGAGATTCCGCCCCGCCGACCTACAGAATGTCGCAACCAGTGGCGTAGCCAGGGGGGGGGGGGGGGGGCAAAGAGGCCATGCCCCCCCCCCTCCCCATGGAGGCCAGGCGGGCCCCTCTGGCGACCGAGCGAGGGCCCCTGGGGCCGAAGGCCCCAGTGTTTTGGATGGTGTCAGGTGCCCGCAAAACGCCTTATGTCGCATAAAGAACGTCCACGAACAAATCTAACACGAATAAATAACAGCATTTAAGAGCTGGTATTTATTTCGAGGGCCCCTCAGGTCTTCCCAGGGCCTCCAATTCCTTTAGAGGGCCCCTCAGACATTTCAAGGGCCCCCTCAGGCATTTCGAGGACCCCTCAGGCCAGGCACGTAGCCAGGATTTCGTCCAGGGGGTGTGGGGGGGCGCCTCGAAAGGGCCCCTTCCCGAGCGTTAACCTCCCCCCAACAAAACAAAACAAAAAGGATATGAAAAACTACGGATTTCGGCCACTTTATTTTGTGAGGTTCAACTTTCCAGGGGCCCTCTGATCTGTCCAGGGGCCCTCTGGTCTGTCCAGGGGCCCTCTGGTCTGTCCAGGGGCCCTCTGGTCTGTCCAGGTGCCCTCCAGCCTGCTCAGGGGCCCTTCCGAGCTGGCCAGAGACTGCACTGGCTGCTTTTTCACCCTGCCGACATCCTCAGGGGCCTCTCCGACCTGCCCAGGGGTCCTTCTGTGCTGGCCAGAGGCCCATTCGGCGTAATCAGGGGCCATCTGACCTGCTCAGGGACCCTTTCGGTCTGGTCAGGGGCCCCTTTGACATGCACAGGGGCCCTTTGAACTTCCCAAAGGCCCTCTGGTCTGCCCAGGAGCCCTCCAGCCTTCTAAGGGGCCCTTCCAACCTGGCAAGAGACTGCGCTTTCTGTTTTGTCGCCTTGTCAACATGCTCAGAGGGCCCTTCGACCTGCCCTGGGGCCCCTCCGTGCTGACTAGGAGCCCATTCGGCATGTTCAGGGGCCCTTTTGGTCCGGTCAGGGGCCCCTCTCACATGCACAGGGGCCCTTTTAACTTCCCAGAGGCCCTCTGGTGCTGGTCTGTCCAGGGGCCCTCCAGCCTGTTCAGGGGGTCCTTAAGACCTGGCAAGGGACTGCACTGGCTGCTTTGTCGCCCTGCCGACATGCTCAGGGGCCTCTCCGACCTTCCCAGAGGTCCCTCTGTGCTGCCTCGGTGCTCATTCGACGTGTTCAGGGGCCCTTTGACCCGCTCAGGGGCCCTTTCGGCTTGTCCAGGGGCCCTTCTGACATGTACAGGGCTCTTCTGAACGTCCAAGAGCCCTCTGGTCTTTCAGAAAGGGCCCTGGTGCCCCTAAAGAACCTCTGAAAAGCTCTAAACTCTTAAAGACCACGCTTCGCGTAGTCCATAAGCGTGGTCTCGTCGGCCCTTTTCGGTGCGCTGCGCGCCCGAAAAGGGCCCGCCGGGCCTCCAGGGCGGGGGGGGGGGGCGGGTAGCCTCCCCCCGCCCCCCCCCCCCCCCCCCCCCCCCTTGGCTACGTGCCTGCCTCAGGCCTACCGAGTTAATGTTATCGACTTTTAAGCGTTGGTTACAAAATGATCTGTCCGACCTCCTATTTCCCTAAATATGGCAGCATTTGGTAGCATAGCCAACGAGCTACAATAACAGCGCAATCATCATCATCATCATCATCATCTTGTTTATTGCTTAAACGAGTCACTCAAAGAGAAAAACAAGGCAGAACTAGCACAAAAGCACAATTACTGTGCTTGGGTTTGAGCACTAGTTCTGAAATAGTTCCAGTCACAATTCAGTATTCACGACCGCCGCCACGAGCCGAAACAGCGCAAGCGAGAGAAACACCGCGTCAGCCTACCCAGCCGGCCCCTGCCAGGGACACGACACCCGCCGCGCAGTTCTAGTTTTCAAAGAAACGTCCAGATGTATGTAAGAAGATTTGGAACTGCCGGGCAACCTCGCGACCGCCTCCGTCGCTGAGATTTGCACCATATAAAAGTGTGTCAAGTTGGTTTGAGGGTGAATGTTGAGTAAAGTTGTGTATCTTGTGTGCAATGTTGTCAAATAGAGTTTGTCGTTGGCGTGTGTATTCCGGGCAGTGGAGTACGAAATGACGGTTGTCTTCAGTGTGATATCCGCAAGAGCATGATGGCGAGTCTGTTTTCTGGACCTGGAATCGATGCGAGTTGAGAAATGACATTTGTGTTCTTAGCCTTGTGTGTAAAATATTGTGTTCTTTTGTTCCTATCGAGTAGTAGGCAGGTGGTGCAGGCAGTCCCAGCTGCTTGGTAACTTGTTTTTTGAATGCGTGATGGGTGAGAAGTCGTGTTGTGTTGGGGATCTTGTTCCACTGCTTGACAGTGGCATTAAAAAAGGATCGTTGATGAGATGTTGTGTTGACTGGGGCTTGTGTGTTTGTGTTTTCGTTTCTGAGTGATCTGTTGGTGTCTTGAGCGCGTGTACGTGGCATGAGTTGTATGAGGTACGAAGGTGTGTGGTGTGCTGGGCTGCTCAGTTTGTGGTAGAGTGTCAGTCTATGGATATGTCGTCTTGTCGATAGTCTCTCCCATCCCAGGTCAGATCGAAGTTTGTCCGTAGATGTCCTGCATAGCGTCCCAGTCGTTAGTCTAGCTGCGCGGTTCTGTAGTGTCTCAAGTCGGGTGGCGTCTTGTACTGTGATGTGTCCGTCGTAGATGGTGTCGCAGTAGTCGAAGTGGGGTCGCACGTAAATTTTGTAGATTTGGTCAAGAATGGGCCGCGGGAGATATTTTGCGATAGGATATAATGGGCTGAGCGTTTTATTTACCTTGCGACAAATTTCGTTCACATGTTCGTGAAATCTCAAATCTGTAGAGAACGTCATGCCTAGATGTTTGTGAGCTTCGTGAATTGGGATGGGCTCACCACCGAAATTCAATGCTGGCGGCTGACAGTTGGCTTTGTGGGAGAATGTTTGTTGAATAGTTTTGGAACTGTTGAATGTTATTGCCCATTCTTGACCATATTTGTCGATTTCGTCGAGGTCTTGCTGGAGTGAGAGTTGAGTCGCGTGCATGTCAGACGTCCCGTGGGAAGCGTAGAGAGAGGTGTCGTCCGCGAAGAAGAGAACGTCGTTTGTCGTTTTTTTAGATAGTCCGTCGAGATACATGAGTGCTAGTAATGGTCCCATCACGGACCCTTGTGGACAACCCGCATTAATAATTTTGGATTCGGAAAAAGTGCCGTTAATTTGAACCCGTTGCTTCCTATCTTTTAAATATGAGGTTAACCATTCCAGGAGCTTTCCGCAGAGTCCGAAGTCATTTTTACATTTGTGTAGAAGGCCTTTGTGCCAAATTTTGTCGAAATATTTTGCTATGTCGAGGTAGATAGCGGTAAAGTCGCGTCCGGAGTCCAGTGAGTCGTACAAGTTGTGCGTCAGGTACAAGAGTTGCTGTTCAGTATTGTGGTGTTTTCGGTACCCGCTCTGTTTTTCAGTGAGTAAAGAGTTTATGGTTAGATGTATGTATATGTTTTTGTAAACAATTTTTTCGAACACTTTGGATAGAGCCGAAAGAATACTAATGGGCCGGTAGCCGGTGTAGTCTGAAGGGGAGCCTTTATTTTTGAAGATTGGCCTTACGTTAGCTTCCTTAAATGCGTTGGGGTACTTTCCTGAAGACAAAGACATGTTAAATAACTGGGAGAGAGGCTTTGCGATTAGAAGCGCAGTCATTTTTAGCAGTTTTACTGGAAGGTTATCAGGGCCAGTTGATTTGTTTACATCGAGAGAATTTAAAATTTGTAATACTTCGTTTTCCGTTGTCTCTATGTTATCAAGAGCGGGTACCGGTGCTGTGTTGATGTTATTCTGTGGAGGTACGTGTGTGTTGGGTACGTGTACTGTGGACTGCGAGGCGAAGTAGTCGTTAAGTAACGTCATTTTGTCGAAGTCGTCAGTTACGATGTCTCCGTCAGGTCGTGCTAGTGGGGGGGGGGGGGGGGGGGATAGTGTCGTCACGTTGTCGTCCTGTGATAGTGCGGAGTGTCTGGTGGTATTTGTACGGGTCTCGTTTGTGTGTGATAAGTTTCTGGACCAGTCTGCGCATGTGTTCGTGTTTAAGTCGTCTGTTGATAGATGTCACTAGGTTCCGTTGAAAGCGCCATCTATTCCAGTTATATTCTGTCGGTTTCTGTTTAGCTAGTTTGAATAGGCGGTCTCGTCTCCGGATGTTTTTCCGCAGTTCTGTTGTCACCCATGGTTTCTGATTACTTTTGTGGTTTCTGTTGATAGTTGGAATTGATGAAATGGCGGCTTCGTGTAGGGTACAGATGAATTGAGTCGTTGCCGTGTCGATATCGTTATCTAGAATAGATGTCCAGTCGGTGTCTAGCAAACGTCTGGTTAGTAGTTCTGTGTCCGTTTTGGAGTAGTCCCATATTATTTTATGAACTGTTTGTGTTTGTTCAGTTGGTGGCGAGATGTCAAGTGTTGCGTAAATGGGAAAGTGGTCGAGGTTTGCGAATGGTGATAGAGTTCCACTATTTACGATGATTCGTTCGTTACTAGTACAAAAGAGATCTCGCAAGTTCGCGCAGTTTTGAGTAATTCTGGTTGGTTGATCGATGATTTGGTAGAGGCCTAACGTGTCTGCGGTGTTTTTAAGCTGACGATCGAAAGAAGTTACGCCACTGTGTTGGTAAATGCCGTTTCGGAGGTAAATGTTGCCAGCATTTATGTCCCCGAGAACGAGAGTTGCTGTGGGTTCGTGAGTATGTGCCTGACTTACAAATTCAGAGAAATTGTCAATGAAACGTTGTAGTCTGTCTGCAAAGAGATTAGGAGGAAGATAGACACAACATATCAGCAAGGTAAAGTTTTTCGTTTTGATTTTTGCCCATACCCATTCCTCATCGCAGTCGAAGTTTTGTAGTTTTTGGAAAGGCAGAGATTTATGAATATAGAGGGCTACTCCTCCTCCGTGGCGCGTTCTATGTTTAATCATGGGTGAGTGGAAGCCACTGAGCGAGTACAGATTGTCCGCTACGTTGTTGTTTAGCTTTGTTTCGGTGAGGGCTAAAATTTTGATGTTATTGGTTTCAACAAACTGATGAAGCTCGTCTATTTTGTTTTCTGCAGTGACGCTGTTAATATTTAAATGACAAGCTGCAAGTTAAAAGCCCTCATGTGGATGCGCGTGAAGTTATTGTGACGTTAGGACAAAATGTATTGGGGTCTGGACGTTTGGAAGAAGACGTTTGGGATGGGTGGTGGTGGTGGGGGGGGGGGGGCACGGAAGTTTTTTTAGGGGGAATCCCAAAGTCTCACATTTCTGAAAACTCATCTGATTTTGCTTGCTTATGCATTGATAGCTGATTTAAAACAAACTTTCCTTAGATAAAGTTGCTTAGATTTTCTTATCAGGAAATGTGTACATTTTGTGCTGATTTCAGGCGGTTTGACGGCTGCTATGGCCCCTTTTCCCCTGGATCTGCCAAGTTTTTTTAGGGGGGGAATCCCAAAAAGTCTCACACATTTCTGAAAACTCATCGGATTTCGCTTGCTTATGCATTGATAGCTGATTTAAAACAAACTTCCTTAGATAAAGTTGCTTAGATTTTCTTATCAGGAAATGTGTACATTTTGTGCTGATTTCAGGCGGTTTGATGGGTTTGATGGGATATAAATTTTTACCCCCAAACTCGAACCCTAGATCCGCCAGTGTGTGGGCCCCCAATTGGCTACGAGGGCCCCTCTGATCCCGTTTGGCCCCCCCTGGCCGAAATCCTGGCTACACCCCTGGTCGCAACCTGTGCCTACAGCCTGTCCCAATGTAACTTAACCCGCGCACTGCAGGGGCTTTGCGCCGAACACGAACTGCAGGGGGGGGGGGGGTTGATTTCCGCCCCCCCTGATATCTCAAAAACTACGCAACGTAGCGAGAAGCGGAAAAAGGCATTTAATAGCTTCATACATGTTCTATCGAAAGTATTTCAGTGTTTTTTTTTAAAGTCAGGTCAAAATTGAGATCACCAGAGGTCATCCAAGGTCAAATTTTCCAGTTTTTTCCTGTTTTAGGACATCGCTCCAGAAATTCCCATATATCTCAGAAACAATGATAGTTAGAAACAAACGGAAAACAGCAAACGCCAGTCAGTGAAATTTGTAATCGCTAAGGTGTCCTCATATTTGATCTCAGGTCAATATTTGAGGCTCCAGAGGTCAAAAAGAAAGATTTTTTTTTTTTTGCTAAATCGTTTTTTTTGCTATTCACTTTTTACTTAATAAAGATAACGGAAAACTGTTTACGCCATTGCGTTTATCTTATCAAGGCGCTTTGAATGATATATATGGTGACCTTGTTAAGTCAACTTAACAATTTGACCTAAGGTCAAGGTCAAGTGGTGACCCAAGTAGGGCATATTGCATATGGGAAGACGTGTCGCGACGAGACAAACACATTGATGTCTGCTTTACTTCTCTATCTTCATTATGTCGAGAGTTATTGACAAAAAAGTGATGGTGACCTCGCATGACCTCAAATAACCCAATAGGGGTGACTGAACAAAACTTACACTTGGATCATGAAGAATATCCTATAATAACATGATCCAGAAGTAATTGGACTAGTACCATGCATATCCTTGAAATAGGAAGCATTTGTATATTTCCCCATTTACTTATTATGGGGAGGTTACGAAATTGACCTGACCTTAGGTCACTGATATCAAAATTCCGAGTTATATGAATTGTAAGTACCGATGCCCTCATGACATCCTGTAAGTTTCAACCTGATCGGTGAAAAACTCTGGCTTTGGCACAACTGCAAACATTTTTGGTGGTGGGGTCACTTGACCTGGTCTGGTGACCTGACCTGAGATGACCCGAGCATATTTTTTTCTCAAAGTGTGCGCAATTGATGTCCTAACAGGTGTATCAAAACCCGGCGGCGCTGCACGCCGCCGTTTTTTCGCTATCTTTGAAAAACCTGAGGGGGGGGGGGGGCGAAAATCAACCCCCCTGCAGTGCGCGGGTTAATGATGGTATTTTTTCGACGAAGATGTTAGTTTAGAATCACGAAACTTTTTCATAATAAATTTCACAGCGGCAAGAGCATGTTGTTCAAAATTTGTACCTCTATCTTGCATAGATTCGCCACTGTTAGCCTGATCAATGTTGTTGTCCGCGGTTCCGCGGCGTTCAGTCGCGGAAAAAAACTCGTTCGAATCAGCTTTTTTCCGCCGGTCCGCAGATGGCCGGCCGACGACATACGCCCGCGATTTTTGACGTTTCGACTGACGCGAAGGCGGAAAGTCGCTTAAAGATGCGCGGAAAGTCGCAGCGATATCGCGACCTCCGCGCGCCGAATGGCCTAGTGTGCGGCCGCCTTAACACCGAACTCAGAACACTTCTCACACTTGCTCTGAACCTTTACGAACTCAGTGCATCTGTTCACGCTGAACACCGGGTACTTTGAAAACACGGCATTCGTACCATTGTAACGCCACATGCTGGTGCTTGTTTATGTACACACTTGGCTATAACCGCTAGGCAGAGGCCAATGTGCAGGCTTACTCGTGCAGGCCAAGATAAGCCAACACATAAGCCGCTTTCTTACACTTCCCTTCACTGACGTCCAGGCACGTGACTTGTACGAACATCACCAGGTTTTCACTTTTGATTGCTTAGTGAAAACCGTATGCGCAACAGCCCCGAGAATAACCCCGTCCTGGAGATCCTCTCCAACGCACACCACGCAGCTCTCCACCTCGACTTCGTTGTTTGACAGCGGCAGTCCGGTATTGTCACTCCGTATGTCGAATGCCGATTGTCCGACACCCATAAGTAGTAAGTAGAGGACAGGCCGAGCGTCTCGATATCTGAAAACAGAAGACGTGATCGAAGTTTTCAAAAATTAAATAAACAATCATGACGTTCACCCGCGCCGTGCCGGGGAGGGGGAGGGGGGCGTTTAGACGCCCCCTAATATTTTTCGAGGATAGCGAAAAAACGGCGGCGCGCAGCGCTGCCGTTTTTGGTATAGCTGTTCGGACATCAATTACCCACATAGTGTGACATTCTTTACTTCGGGTCATGTCAGGTCAGGTCACCTGGCCAGGTCACGTGACTTCACCTCCAAAAATGTTTCCGGTCGTACCACAGCCCAGTTTTTGGTCGATCAATTTCGTACTTACAGGATTTCATAAGAGCAATAGTACCTACAATTCGTATATCTCTGATTTGTTTATATCGGTGGCCTAAGGTCGGGTCAATTTCGTGACCTCCCCATAAGTCAATGGGGAAATATTTAATCACATACTTCCTATTATGAGGATACGAATGATATCAGCAAATTCCTTCTGGATCATGTTATCATAGGCCATTCTTGACGTTCCAAGTGCAAATTTGTTCAGTGACCCCTACATGGTCAGATGAGGTCATCCGAGGTCACCAACACTTTTTTGCCAACAACTCTTGACAAGATCAAGATAGAGAAGTGAACTGGCGCCAATGTGTTTGTCTCGTCGAGGCACCTCTCCCAATGTGCAACATGCCCTAATTGGTCACCACTTGACCTTGACCTGAGGTCAAATTTATAAGTTGACTTAACCTGAGCATCATGCATATGATGCAAAGCGTATGACGAGACAAACACGATGACGTAAAAATCATTGCCCTATCTTTATTAAGTAAAACGATATTTGTGAAAAGTTTTTACTAAACATTTTTTTTTTAACATTTGATGACCTCTGGTGCCTAAACTATTGATTTGCGATTAAATATGAGGACGCCTTGTCGATTGCATTGTTCGAGAGCTTTCCATTTTGTTTTGGCTTGTTCCTAGCTATCATAGTTCCTGTGCTATGCGGGGGTTTCTGGAGCGAAGTTCTAAAACTTGAAACTCTGACCCTTGATGACCTCTGGTGACCTCAATATTGAACTGAGAAAGAAATACCTAAAGCAACTTCAAAATGCATTTTGACAAGCTTTCGAACAATGTTTTCAGTTTTTGTCTGTGTCCCATAGGAGTCGAGTTAGAGAGGGGTGTCGATTTTGTTCAGTGACCCCTACATGGTCAGATGAGGTCATCCGAGGTCACCAACACTTTTTTGCCAACAACTCTTGACAAGATCAAGATAGAGAAGTGAACTGGCGCCAATGTGTTTGTCTCGTCGAGGCACCTCTCCCATTGTGCAACATGACCTAATTGGGTCACCACTTGACCTTGACCTGAGGTCAAATTTATAAGTTGACTTAACCTGAGCATCATGCATATGATGCAAAGCGTATGACGAGACAAACACGATGGCGTAAAAATCATTGCCCTATCTTTATTAGGTAAAACGATATTTGTGAAAAGTTTTTACTAAAAATGTTTTTTTAAAAACATTTGATGACCTCTGGTGCCTAAACTATTGATATGCGACTAAATATGAGGACGCCTTGTCGATTGCATTGTTCAAGAGCTTTCCATTTTGTTTTGGCTTGTTCCTAGCTATCATAGTTCCTGTGCTATGTGGGGGTTTCTGGAGCAAAGTCCTAAAACTTGAAACTTTGACCCTTGATGACCTCTGGTGACCTCAATATTGACCTGAGAAAGAAATACCTAAAATAACATCACAATGCATTTTGACAAGCTTTCGAACAGTGTTTTCAGCTTTTGTCTGTGTCCCATAGGAGTCGAGTTAGAGAGGGGTGTCGACCCCCCCCCCCCTCGGCACGGCAACGGTGGCGCTGAGCACCGGCACGGCGCCGGTTAACACGCGCACTGTGGGGGGGGGGGGGGGGATTTCCGCCTCCCTCCGGTTTTCATTCATAGCGGAAAACGGCGGGCGGCGAGCGCCGCCAAATTTGGCACAGCTGTTTGGGCATCAATCACCCACATTATGTAAAATTGTTGTCCTCGGGTCATCTCAGGTCAGGTTACCAGGTCAAGTGACCCACCTCCAAAAAAGTTGGCGGTCGTTCCACAGCCAAAGTGCTTGACCAAACGGTTTGAAACTCACAGGATGTCATCAGGTGATACGTACCTACATTTTTTTTTATCTCGTATTTGTATATCGGTGACCTAAGTCCAGGTCAATTTCTTGACCTCCACATTATAAGTAAATGGGACAAAATGAAAACACTTATAAATCCACAGGAAATGGCTAAATCTGACCAGTTTTCAACAGATCCATCACTCTTGTGACAAATGCAAAGCCCTATGTCACATTTCTGTTCTTTGACCTCTACGTGGTCAACTCAGGTGACCCCCCAGGTCACGTATGGGTTTTCTTCAATAACTATTTACCAAATCAAGGTAGATCAATGGGGTTTCACAGTTGTATTTGGGGCTTGGGGAAAAATCCATTGATGTAAGAGTTGACCTTGACCTAACCTCAGGTCAATTTTGAGATATGACATAAGTAGGTCACCCAAAATATCATTCGATGTGTCTCGACGAGGCAAACAATGGTGAAGTCTGTTTTATTCTATCATGCTAAAAGCTATTCCTCAAAAGTTATTCCTCAACAATTAGGCGAATTTTAGAATGTTTCCAATTAAATGGCTTCTGCTGACCTAACTATTGACCTTGGATAAATTCCGATGAAACCTTAGCGACGAAAAATGATTATCTTTCGAACACTTTGTACGCGTGTCGCTAGCTCTTTTAGTTATCGAGATATAGACGGTTTTATGGAGGACACTCATATAGCCGAAATTTGCCGAAAAACTTCAGTGACCTCTGGCGACCTCAATATTGACGACCTAAAACAAGACCGATATACTTTCGATACAGCTTGTCTCGAGCTATCTAACACCGATTTCTGCTTGTCGCTACGTTGCATGGTGTTCGAGATTCTCACTCGATGTTATCTGTCTAGGGTCTTGCTATGGCCAAGACTTTAACATAAATAACATGTAAGAACTTGACAAAACAGCGGTGTATAGTATTTGGTAGCTACCACAATTTCGCAAGAACAAAGCGTGTTATTCATTGCACCGCTTCAATCGTGGGTGGAGTGGTGCACCAGACAGTTCAGGCAAAACACGAACTCTATCGCTTTTCTGAGTTCAGCTGCAGCACCAGACCTGGGTTTACGGTGTTCTGGACTCCAATTGGCGGCACCGTTTGAACCCCTAATTGGCACCACCTCAGAGAGATAAACTTCAGCCCGTTTTCCGAGGATTCGACCAGCGTTAGCGACTAGGGATGCTGCCAAATCTGGAAATCCCTGAAGCTGACTCGACTGCACCTGTTCAGCTAAAAGCTGCGTTGTGATACTCCTTCCTGCTTATCACCAGGGTGGTAACTTAATACATTCATTGACTACCCCGACTATTACTGTGCCATATCGCCCAGGGCAGTAACTTAACACATTAATTGACTACCCCGACTGTTACTGCGCCATATCGCCCAGGGCAGTAACTTAACACATTCATTGACTACCCCGACTGTTACTGCGCCATATCGCCCAGGGCAGTAACTTAACACATTCATTGACTACCCCGACTGTTACTGCGTCATATCGCCCAGGGCAGTAACTTAATACATTCATTGACTACCCCGACTGTTACTGCGTCATATCGCTTCACATTATTTCGTTCGTAGAATTCGTTATCAGCTAAATGTCTGCCATGCCGACTAGATACGGCCAGAACCCTGACCACTGACCGGCAGGACTCAGCTGCTAACAGGCACAGCTAACTATCACTGAACACGTGTTGCTGCTAACAGGCACAGCTAACTATCATTGAACACGTATTGCGGCTAACAGCACAGCTAACTATCATTGAACATGTATTGCTGCTAACAGGCACAGCTAACTATCATTGAACACGTATTGCGGCTAACAGGCACAGCTAACTATCATTGAACACGTATTGCTGCTAACAGGCACAGCTAACTATCATTGAATACGTATTGCTGCTAACAGGCACAGCTAACTATCATTGAACACGTATTGCTGCTAACAGCACAGCTAACTATCATTGAACACGTGTTGCTGCTAACAGGCACAGCTAACTATCATTGAACACGTGTTGCTGCTAACAGGCACAGCTAACTATCATTGAACAAGTATTGCTGCCAACAGCACAGCTAACTATCATTGAACACGTATTGGTGCTCGTCTGGCTACCGGACGGAGCCGGAGGAACTATTATTACGTTATTAACCTTCTTGATTACTGCGATGGATGGATTCAGAACAATAGTTTCTTTAATCCGACGTAAATCCTCTTCGCGAAATTATTTCAACTAAAAATCCAGAATCATGTGCACAAAACTTAATAACTGGGGCATTCCAGGACAGATCGACCAAAAAATCTCGAAATAACACCCTATATATCATCGCTGTCACCGCTGTCACCGGTCACCGGCCACCGCTGTCACCGGTCACCGGTCACCGGTCACCGGTCACCGGTCACCGGCCACCGGCCACCGGCCACCGGCCACCGGCCACCGGCCACCGGCCACCGCTGTCACCGGTCACCGGCCAACGCTGTCACCGGCCACCGCTGTCACCGGTCGCAGGTCACCGGCCACCGCTGTCACCGGTCACCGGCCACCGGTCACCGCTGTCACCGGTCGCAGGCCACCTCCGCCAGCGGCAAATAGCGAATACTGTGGTGTCTCGAACCCACCCTGCCAGATCTGTAGTCCAGCGGTATCCAGGGGTGAATCCAGAAAATATTCAAGAGGGGTCATCAATTGCAGTGGTGCCCCTACCTGCACCCAAATCTGAAAACTCAACGTATTTAGTCCATTATATTTTGAGGATGCCCCTATTTCAGTTTTTGTTTTATTGACAAAATGTTGGCCATATAGGTATTAGCAATATCAGTCGTACCCTTTGTATCATTTACAGTGCCGCGAATGGTGCTAAAATATATAATTTGTACAGTCGAGGGCAGCCCCAGACGGCTGATGAAGAGGGTGTGGGTGACACACACACATACACACACACACACACTACTACCTGCAAGCCATGACAACTGAGGACTCTGCCCCAGCATGACTTATGGGGACCCCATGAAGGAGTCATCGCAGGAAATCCAAATTGAGTGGCTTTGTACTGAAATATTTCTCAACAAAGATTGTCTGTTCAAATTTGGGGAATGTTGTTTTGCGCCTGTGTAACCAACATTTCAAAGAACGAGTACATGACCGATATCCGAGTACCGGAGTGTAAGACACGCCGGTGAACCATGACATGAGGGGACAATGTGTAAAGCTTCCTCAAGTCCAGGAAGGTAACAAGCGAGGACCACAATTTTGTTTTAGTACACATTGGCATACAGCGTTGCAATTAGTCCATCACTAGTCGTTATTATGGCCGGAATCGGCTAGCGATTTAGCCACCCAACGTTATATATCGAATATCTTGGCGATTATCAGGCAATGATCAATGATATGGCTGTTCTATCTACTTCAGCCGGTGAAAACTTTCAATAAATACTTGCCGACACAAGACATGAAAATCCAGTACACCAGTGTGCTCCGATAATGACAAAATGTCAGGAATAGCGATGCGCGATCCTGCCATTTCCAATTTTCTGAACTTGGTACTAAAACTAAAACTGGTGACCTCAATATTGACTCGACCTCAAATGGTCTAAGTACTTTCGAGGGAGCTTGTCTCGAGCTATCTAACGTTTTTTGTGTGTTTTCGCTTGTCGCTACGTTCCTTGGTTCTCGAGATCTTAGAAGGCTCGGGTATCCGTCCTCCCCGTGGGTTCGAAGTTAGCGTGGACCCCGGCGGTGCGCGTGTTAAAGCATCATAGGAATGCATTTTAAATTCCTCCGTTTATAAAATAAATCTATCATAACTTGTTGTTTATTAAATATATTTTGTGGTTTTGTATGCCGTCATTCGATAGTAGGGGAGACCGGGGCTGGATGCCTAGCCGTCGACTCGTGGAATATATTTGAAACCGGACACTTCTGTAGGAAAAGTGTGGCTTTTACCCACCAAAATGCATATTCATTTGTACTCTAACGAAGTATAAATAGGTACAGCGACAATCTGAAGACAGCTCTGCAAGTGATGCATTTAACCCCGTTACCGGGGCAGATTGCATCTACCCCCTGGAACGTATACAATTAATGGCAAAAGCGTACTCATATTGAAAAACTTTTTATTGGTCTCTGTATTATATGTCAATTATATTCCCTAGTATAGCATATTTAAACACCATATTATATGTTTACTAGATATTCCACGGTATTAATTAATGTTCGTTAATTATGTCATATTAACCTAACGTTACAACCTCCCCTTCAAAAACGATACAACTTGCCCCATGCCCACTTTGATTTGTTTTGAGCGCATAAAATGGTGGAAGTTTAAGCAGTTCAGACAATATCTATCGTTTTAACGCTAGACGTATATGCTACAATAAGATTAAGTCCGTTTCACCACGCCTGAAGTTGCAAAGAGTCGGCTTGATTTTGTATTGATTGGCAAATATTAACTTCCTTCCTCGAAAATCACTCTTTCGGCGTCTGTCAGATCACCCATGTTGGTAATATTGGTTTGTGTGGACATATGAGAGTTCCTTGTTATTTTGTGGACGTAAACGCTTTCCCACATAGCTTATCACCACCTACCGGGATCTGTTACATATTACTACGACAAGTCAAGACAAGTCTGGCCCACACTCTGATGGTTGCAAAATGCAAAAAATTATTCAAATACAATAGAAGATTTTCAGATTATTCCATGGACACAGATCAAGCACAAGCGCCCAATTCGTGGACAAATTGGGCGATTGTGTTTGATCCACAAATTGGGTCCTTGTGCATGTATATTGGCGTATGGCCGACTCAAACGGCAATCAGGTCTTACCGTGTTCGTAATGCTGTATTTTTTGTTGTTGACAATTTCGACTTGGTTCCTAAATTTTATGGACCCCAAGGCCCAGGGGATTCATGGACATTAACCCTATTCCGGCCAGAATTACGTTAACCTGCGTGGGGGGGGGGGGGGGGGGGGGGGCAGATTCTGCCCCCCCCCCCCGAGATCTCGAGAACCGCTCGGTCGATTTCTATGGAAAAACGCTATTCGATTCGTCATGGCAAGATCAGCGGATCTAAAAGCGGATCTCTACCCTTTGGTCCCATTTTTTTTTTGTAAATGGGGGGGGGGGGGGGGGGAGTGAAGGGGCAAAAAATATGAAAATTTTGGGTGTTTTTTCAGGGTCATTGAGGTGATGTGGTTTGATCGATTGTCATGCTCCAAACGTTTTTGAGCTTCAAATGTACTGGTCTTCAATATTAAAAGACTAGTACCACAATGCAAAATCATAGGCGTATTCAGGAGATGTAAAATGGGGGGATTTTCTGATAACAAATATGTGCTGTTCGTCATTGTTTGGGACGACACAAACGTCACATTGGGAATTATTTGCTGTAATTTGTTAAATATAAAATATTGCGCATAGGTGAATCCAGGAAAACAACGTCGGGGGGGGGGGGGGGGGGGCACTATGCGCGTAACGCTTTTTATCATCTTACTAATTTGAGGTTGGACCTAATTTGAGGGCGGGTATCGCCTCCCATTTTTGTACCTGAATGCGCCTCTGTCCAAAAGTATGTACAATCCCATTATGTATGATGCATATTGCATTGCAAATGTTTCTGACGCATTTATTGCACCGCAAACAATGAAGGAAGAATGCGCCTCACAACCGCATTCGTAACACCCTCCCCAAAACAGGAGCCTGGCACCGCCTCTGTTAGACCGATTTGTCAAAAAAATTACACGATATGTGACATTTCATTTTGGGAAAATTCAAAAAGTTTCAAGACGCTAGGCCTAACGGTTTCGAAACGGCAAGTGAAAAACCACCGTGGGGGGGGGGGGGGGGCAGAATCTGTCCCCGCATGGAATAGGGATAATGTCCATGAATCCCCTGGATCCTGTCCATTAGCTTATTCCCGAACCAAAATAGACTAAGGAGACCATTGGCGGCAGATTGTATTTTCGGATGGGGGGCAAATAAACACAGGGGCCCCCCTCGGCCAAAGGACGCACGGCCAAATGCCCCCCACAAAGAAACAAAAAAATGTCGCGAAATGGTATCTCCTCGGATTTAGGCCACTATATTTTGCAGGCCCCTAAATGGTCGCCAAAAAACGTCAGGCAGGCCCATGTTGAAGTCGCAGGCCTTCTGAGTGCCCCCTGAGGCCTACCGAGGGTCCCCTCAGGCCGACTGAGGGCCTTATATCGGCCTTAGAAGGCCCTTCAGGCTGGCTGGGGGCACATCGGGGCCATGGGTCATTGTTTCGGTCAAAAATAAGAAAATCGAACCAACTTCTTGGAGGGACCCTCCTACAAATGTATTGGGGGGGGGGGGCAAAATCATATGTTTCCTCCCCCAACTTCTTGAATGGGGGGTCAGCTGCCCCCCCCCCCCTATCCGCCGCCACTGAAGGAGACTTCACAATCAGGTCGGGTGACGCAACCCCAAAACAAGTTTACTGTCGTACCACAGCCACAGTTTTTGGCCGATAGCGGTTTTAAACTTATAATATTTAATTACGCCATAGGTACCTACCTAAAATTCGTATCTCTCATATTTTCTATAACGGTGACATAATGTCAGGTCCATCACGTGACCTCCCCATTATGCCAATGGGAAATATTGCAAATGTTTCCTATTCAGAGAATACGCATCAGATCAGGTCAATTCGGTCAGGATCATGTGATTATAGCTCATTATTGATGACCCAAGTACAATTTTTGCTGTGAGTGTGACCCTTACAAGGTCTGGGGTTACCAACGTTTTTATCAATAACTTTTGATCGAATAAAGATAGCTACATATGTGAAACCAGTGTTCGCCACGGGCCCACCAACCCCCAGCCCGGCCCGGCTCAGGCCCTTGCACACCAAGCCCAGGCCCGGACCAGGCCCGGTCAAATTAATAATATTGAGGCCCAGGCCCTCCGGCCCGTTCAGATTAAGCATATCATTATTTTCACAAAATTTGCAATCATTATCCTAGCATGTTTACTTGTATACTATAAATGTGAAACAATGAACCAACTATGCTAACCAAAAAAAACAAAAAGCCACAGCCACAGCAACAGTGTGTTGCTGTGTAAGTGATCTGCTGGCTAACACATTTTTAAGCTGACCTGAGCTTGCCCGCATTACTTCAAAATGATCAGCCCAGGCCCGTCCAGAGCCCGGTGATTTCCTTAACCCTCGCCCATGCAGCGTACGATCAGTGCGTGACCGTGCAGTTGGGTTGGTACACCCCCCTAGCGGTTCGCCCCTAAATGAGCTAGAGTTTCGATTAAAAAACGAGCGTGTGGCTTGTCACGAGAGAAAGCCAGTGATACCCGATTTTAAGGTCCTAGGTCATTGGGTGACCTCTGAGGTCATGTCAATTACCCAAAATTCAACAAAATTGTAAATGCGTGTAAATTGAATTTAATCGAGCTAGAATCGCAAATGAGCATTTAATTATGCTAAATGGGTGCCAAATTTGAAATCAGCGTCACAAAATGTCCTAGAAACTGCCAAATTCCAAAAAGGTCATGTCAGGTCATGTCAGGTCATTTGAGATCAGTGACCTCGGTTGACCTGTGGAGGCGCATGACCCCAGTAGAACATATAATTATGTAAATTGGATCCCATATTTGAAATCAGCGTCACAAAATGTCCTAGAAACTGCCAGAAGCCAAAAAAGTAATATCAGGTCATCGGAGGTCAGTGACCTCGGTTGACCTCTGAAAAGGTCAATCGAGGTCACATCTCAATGGAAACCATAACTGTTACCTGGAAACACCTGTGCATATGCTCCTGAACAACACACTATGAAACTGCATAAGTTTCAAAGATCAATACTACGGACGCCAGTTGCGCCTGACATGACCTTGAGAAACAGGTCAAAAATCACGGGTTATGTGACGTACAACTTTTTTTTGCAGAATATGTGTCAAATAGTTCACAAGTAGGGCACTGAAAGTTTCATCGTAAGCGGTTGATATTTACGCGAGTTATTGCCGAAAAAATACGAGGGGGGATGTGGCATCCACCCCCGTCTGCACTGGCGAGGGTTAAAGCTGAGGCCCAGCACAGGCCCGGCCCATGGTCCATAGGGCCAGCCCGGCCCGTGGCGAACTTTGCGTGAGACCGCTACTACTGTGTTAATCTTGTCAAGCCGCTTCCGGATATGTGCATTGTGATCCACCTGGACTGGCATATGGCCTTGTATGACCTTGACATGAGGTGAAGCTTTGTATTTGATATAAACCACTTGCCATGTGTATGATTTGAAGCGCCTTGACGAGAGAAATACGATGACGTTAGCATTATTGCTCTATATTGATTACATACAAAGTTATTAACGAAAAACTGTTTTGCCAAGAATAGCCTTTATGACCTTTAATGACCTCTGGTCTCTGGAGACTTAACTATTGACCTGAGCTTACATTTGAGGACACCCTAGCGATTGCATTTTTCAAGAGCTTTCGACTTTTTCACGTTTGTTCCTATGTATCATAAGTTCCTGAGATATTTGGGGGTTTCTGAAGCAAAATCCTTAAGTTGGAAAATTTGACCTTTGATAAACCTGACAACAAAAATGGCTGACGGTTTCGACATACTTTTGACGAGCTATCGAATGGTGATTTTGGATTCCGCCTACTCCCCGTAGGAGCCGAGTTAGAAGAGCCCCCCCCCCCTGGCATTGTGCCGGAAATCCCGATCACCGGTACGGTGCGGGTTAATAGGGGCCCAGGGCACCTGATTTTTAATGTGTCGGAATAAACCTGTTTCTGAGTTCTGAGTTGTCTCCTGGATTCCCGGGTAAACGGGTTAGCGGGTCAAGTTACCTCCCGATAAAAAAAGGAAATGGGTTAACGGGCTAATGATAATGATTCAGGTCGCGACTGGGTAATAATTTCACAAGGTAGTGGGTAAAGCTATCTCCCGAAAAAAATTTGTGCTCACAGGTAGCCATCCACAAGTAAGAATCTACATTTATTTGCATTACGGGGCGGCGGCCCGTGATTATTGACCGGCCAGGGCAACAAAATATCGAGTCTTCTAAATATTGAAGAGTAAAAAATATCAAGTGGTAAAATTAGGAAAGGCGTGTACATTCCAAACCAATGTTCTATTTGGACGCAGCATGCGCCGATCGAAAAGTATTCACGATCTGAATCTAACGAATGCTTAACATTTTGAATTTCCTGCAAGTAAAAAAAAATCCTGCAAGACTACCCTGCACGTTTCTGCAAGAACGTCCTGCAAGGTTTTGATACACTTTTCGTACACGAATTTGTGATGGATTCTACATGATCCTGCAGGTTGGCTTGCACATAATCGCAAAAGTATCCTATATAGTCCTAGTCCTACACGCAACGTTAAAACACATCACAATCTTGCGGTGTTCTTTGTAGGATCTTGTCAAATATATCATACATGTCGGATTTTGTCGGATTTCAACCTACCCGCACCCCACCCTTCAGGTTGGGCAAACCAAGCTGGCCAGGGCAGGGTAAGGTAGTGCTGGGTAAGGCAAGCGGGGCAGGGAAGGCAGCACAGGGCAAGGTAAACAGAGAAGGGTAGGGCGGGGAGCTCAAGGTGGTTAGCCACAAACTCTAGTTGTTGATTTTCGAGGTGAAGACCTGGGTGAAAGTCACGAGATATTTCCGAAGGAACATCACTGCAGACAGTGCACACTCACGATATAATGCATTAAACGTATATTTACTGTCTGCAAGTGAGAGGTCAGATCGCAGCTACCGCTGCCATGTCGCACCCGGCGTTACAAGGTCACAGCTACCGCTGCCTAGTCGCAGCTACCGCTACCAGGTCGCAGCCAGCACTGCCAGGTCGCAGCCACCGCTGCAATGTCGCACTTGGCGCTACAAGGTCGCAGCTACCGCCACCAGGTCGCATCCACCGCTGCCATGTCGCACCCGGCGTTACAAGGTCGCAGCCACCGTTGCCAGGTAGCACCGGCGCTACAAGGTCGCAGCTACCGCTGCCAGGTCACAGCTACCGCTGCCAGGTCGCACCCGGCGTTACAAGGTCACAGCTACCGCTGCCAGATCACAGCTACCGCTGCCAGGTCTCAGCCACCGGTGCCAGGACGCATCCGGCGCTACAAGGTCGCCGCTACTGCTGCCAGGTCGCAGCTACCGCTATAAGGTCGCAGCTACCGCTACCAGGTCGCAGCCACCGCTGTCAGGTCCACCTGCCGCTGCCATGTCCGCCTACCGCTGCCAGGTCCGCCTGCCACTGCCAGGTCCGCCTGCCGCTGCCAGGTCCGCCTGTCGCTGCCAGGTCCGCCTGCCGCTGCCAGGTCCACCTGTCGCTGCCAGGTCTGCCTGCCGCTGCCATGTCCGCCTGCCGCTGCCAGGTCCACCTGTCGCTGCCAGGTCCGCCTGTCGCTGCCATGTCCGCCTGCCGCTGCCAGGACCGCCTGCCGCTGCCAGGTCCCCGTCATCGGAATCACTCAAGGTGATCTATGAGCTCTGAAAGCATATAAGTCACATGTCACAGCACAGCCACATTACCGTTCACAGGCAGATTCGTTAGATAAACATCTTTGATATTGAGCGAAGTTTGAATAATCACTTTATATCGTTCAGTACGGCTCATAACACTTCAAAGTGAGCACAATGTATAATATTTTTAAAGGACGCGCCCTGCCAAGGAAGAAGTTTTTTTTTCAAACAAGTAATGTCGATATGACAATGTCATTCATATTTCCGTCATCGATAACGCATGTATTAGATAAAGCTATTGCAGGTAACACAATCAAAATCATAAATAATCGTCCATCAACGAATTTTCAATCGTGACAAATTTCCGTCGTTACAGTCACAAACACATTGAGTTGTCCACCCAATACTTTTAGTAGAAGAATACTATGTGCTGACAAAGGTCGAAAACATGCACATTGCTTTCGACGTTGATATATTGAAGAATTCTGTCTGCGTACTCGTGGATTCGCCCCTACTCGGAGGCCAGTAAAAGCTGCCTAACCTTCGCCACCTGCAGCAGCTCGCTGGGCAGCCGAAAAAAAAAACGACCGGTGGACGTTTATGGTGTGCCCAATGTGGTTGGCACCCACTCCAGTTGTTGGTCATCAAGGTGTAGGACTTGGGTGACAGCGACATACTTGAAAGACAGACTTGGGTGTAGGACTTAGGTGACTTGGTCGCGTCCACAGGTGAGGCCGTCCTGCTGCCGTCTTTCATTAGCCATTGACGACGTTCCTGTGAGAGAGCACGGGTCAAGGATACGCTCAAGACAACACGGTCTGGCGTGATAATAGGGATCATATTGAAGCACAAGGCTTTGCCTCGTCCAGTGCGCTGTGCGGGGGAGCAAGCGTGCTGATCCACCTCAACTGCCTAAACTGCGAGGAGCCCCGCTGGGGGGGGGGGGGGAGGGGGGAGGGGTGGAGTAGTTTATGGGCCGAGCTGGTTACGATGCGGGAGGACCTGAAGTTGGTGGTCGACCTCCCGGGCGAGGAGCTGGGCCGTGTCCGATCAATCCGCCACCTGACCGACTCCAGATCCGGTCTGCAGAAACTGGAGCGGGGACCAGCATGTCAGAAGACGGCCCTGGCCGCGGAGGTGTGGTGGCTGCTGCCCGTCCTCGAGAACCGCCGGGATTGGAGTCGCTCCACAGTGGGTGACCGAGCACGCCGACTTCGACGGCAACGAAACCGCTGACCACCTGGCTGGCGGACTATCTCCCGACCCTCCTCGGACGGTGGAGCTGGACGGACCCTCCTCTGTACCGGGGAGGCTGGACGGACACTACTCTGTACCGGGGAGGCTGGACGGACCCTCCTCTGTACCGGGGAGGCTGGACGGACCCTCCTCTGTACCGGGGAGGCTGGACGGACCCTCCTCTGTACCGGGGAGGCTGGACGGACCCTCCTCTGTACCGGGGAGGCTGGACGGACACTACTCTGTACCGGAGAGGCTGGACGGACCCTCCTCTGTACCGGGAAGGCTGGACGGACCCTCCTCTGTACCGGGGAGACTGGACGGACCCTCATCTGTACCGGGGGAGGGGGGGGGGGCTGGACGGACCCTCCTCTGTACCGCGGAGGCTGGACCCACCCTCCTCTGTGTTAGAGAGGCTGGACGGACCCTCCTCTGTACCGGGGAGGCTATACGGACACTCGGCGGGGGGGGGGGGGGATGTTTCCGGTGGTCCCACAGCCACAGTTTTTGGCCGATTTATTTCGTACTTACAGGAGTTCAAAATGGCAATAGTACCTACAGTTGTATACCTCCAATTTTGTATATCGGTGACCTAAGGTCGGGTCAATTTCATGACGTCCCCATTATCAGTCAATTGGGAAATAATCAAATGATTCCTATTATGAGGATACGAATTATATCAGCCCAATTCCTTCTGGATCATGTTATAATAGGTCATTCTTGAAGTTCCAGGTGCAAATTTTGTCCAATGACCCCTACATGTTCAGATGAGTTCATCCGAAGTCACCAACACCTTTTTGCCAATAACTCTCGACAAAATCAAGATAGAGAAGTGAAACTGGCGCCATTACAGGGGCATCGTTTTCTATAGGCCTGGTAGGGCCCAAGCCCTACCAATGTTCATTTGAGCCCCACCAATGCCTCCCGAATGGATGAAGAAGACATTTTGAATGGATGGATTTCCGAGGGTCAGGTCTCGTGCTAAGCATAGCTTGTTGCGCAGGCCCTGACCCCACCACCCGATCAAACAATTCCTGGCGTCCGGCAGAATTTAGAAGCGAAAGTTGTACGTGCCCGACATACCTGGACACGGTCCGCCCCGCCCTCTGACGTCACCTGACCTTGAGTGCGGCCGCTGCCACCGGCCACAGGCCATCTCAGTCAGGGGCAAATAGCGAGTGCCGAAGCGACTCGAACTCGGGCTGCCACTACCGGGTGACGTCAGAAGTCCGGCACTCTCCCAACTGAGCTACAGGGGTGGTTTCACTTCTCTATCCTCATTATGTCGGAGTTATTGACCCAACAATGTTGGTGACCTCGGATTACCTAGGCTGACCATATATGGGTCACTGACCAACAATTGCACCTAGGAAATCAATAATGGTCTATGATAACATGATCCAGAAGGAATTGGACTGTTATCTTGCGTATCCTCGGAACAGGAAGAATTCGAATTGTTCCCCCAATGACTTATAATGGGAGGTCACGAAATTAATCCGACCTTAGGTCACTGATATCAAAACCCAAGACGAACGAATTGTAGATATATATGACCTTATGAAATCATGCAAGTGTGAAACCGATAATCCAAGAACTGCGACTTCGGTACGACAGCAAACGTTTTTGGAGGTGGGGTCACGTGACCTGGTTTGGTGACCTGACCTGAGATGACTCGAGGTCAAGAATTTTACATAGTGTGGGTAATTGATGCCCAAACAGCTGTGCCAAAAACGGCGGCGCTGCGCGCCGTCGTTTCCGCTATCCTCGAAAAACCTTGAGAGGGGGAGGGGGGTCAAACCACCCCCCAGCACGGCGCGGGCTAATGTGCTTACTTAAATATAAATGCGTCGCTTTTATCCCGTACAAAAAAACGAAATTTACCATATGCCGGGGTATGTTTCCAACATTATCACGTGTTTCTGGTATCAGCTCTCAGCCCGCTGAAATTTACAACGGGAAGCAATGTGGTATCACTTTTCGGCCCTAGGGTATGTCGGCGATACCAGACGTAAGCCAGACGTATATTGATAAATTCCTCAATGCTTTCATTGACGTTTGAATCCATATCGAATCCCAAATATTCTGGAAAAAATGTCATAAAGCATATATATTTTAAATGAACGAGTTTATATAAAAACGGCTAAAGGTAAAATAAATAGAACACTCGAGCGCTATATTTTCCACGGAATCTCGGTCTTCTGTTGATTTTTTCCCGCGGCGCTTTCGCGCCTCGGGTAAAAAATTCAACAGGGAGACCTCGATTCCGCGGAAAATATGATACCGCCCTCATGCACTATTTTATAATTCCATGCTGGACTGGGTAACCTACATCAGCGTACTGCTGTGCCGGTCTGGGCTGGGTGTCGGTTTTATCGAAAAGTTGCACTTGAGCCGGTCCACTGGCGGATCCAGGGGGGGGGGGGCATCAGGAACAAGTGCCCTCCCCCACAGGAATCTGGGGGGGGGGGGGGGGGGCATTCAATACAAGTATGCCCCAACATGCGTTCCCTGCATTGGACGTGAAAAACAATGATCTTAGGAGAAAACTTCATGAAAACGATTTTTCTCTCTCTGGAGTGATTGAATTTGAAGTTTTTATGTATCCCTTTATTTCAATGATAGACGAAACGGCCACCTGATGCAACTCAAGCAGCCCCGGTGACACTTAACCCGCGCCCCGATGGGGGGGGGGGGGGAGGCAGAATATGCTCCTCCCGGATTTTCTCAATAACTTGAAAACTATGATAGATATCAACGTGAACCTTTCAGTACTTTATGCCGCATCAATTATACTATACGTCTTCGCATTAAATTTCAGTGAAATTGATGTCGTACCTTCGGATGTAATAACGTTTTAATGACGTCATGTCATGCCAATTTTGGTGGAAAAACGATAAATGTTTGACAAATCGTAGAAAATCGAGTTGGATGCAAATGGATAGAACAAAAAAAAACGTAAAAAGAAAGGAAATGACATTCTCTTCAAAATGGCTATCTCAGATTTTCGAAATTTTGGGTTTTTGACCCTAAAAATAAAAAAAACACTGTTTTTTTCGGGAAAAATCCACATTTTTTGTTGTTGCGAATTTGAAAAGTGAATGTCTTATTGCACATTCACTATCATATATCCTGTGAGCGAAGTCCTAATCCCTGTATAATATAGAAATAATAATTAAAAAAATATCCCTGAAATAGTTTCAAAATGCATTTTGACGAGCTTTCAAATGGTGTTTTCGGTTTTTGTCTACGTCCCATAGAAACCGAGTTAGAGGGGAGTGGCGTCAAAACGCCCCCCCCCCCGTCACGGCGAAGGTGGTGTCGAGCACTGGCACGGCGCGAGTTAAACCCTATAACTACGTCAATCCTTAAACCTACCAATCGATAGAAAATATCACATTTAGTAACTATGGATGTCATCCCCATAAGACACGGATTTAAGTCACCGTAGGTGTCGTGACTACTTTCAAAGACGGCACGAAGCACAGGCCTTATGCTGGTTAGGAGAAACTGAGTGACAAACAGGATTGTACGCGCCCGGCTTAGGTTTATTAGCGCCGGTGTTGCGTTTGAAGGATGTGTCGGCGGCCATGACGGAGTCGGCTCCCCGGAAGGTTTAAATGACCAGCTCCGCATCGGACGTGACAATCTGGCAGACAGTTCCAGGTCCTATGTGGTGTAGTGTAGTTGGCGCTGGTCCGTCGCCTGAGAGACCCGAGTTCGAAGCCGGCGGCTGGCTGCGTGTTTTTTTCCGGGATACACGTTCGGGCCTAAACGTATCAGCGGTCCACACCGGCTGATTCAGGATGTAAGTGCTGGATAACAAAGACCAGCGGCGTGTACGTGGCGGTAATTGCAGGACACTAACGCTGAAGAGCATGCCGCCGAAGCAGACGCGTAAGCGTGGTCGCAGCGATGGGGTAGTGTCGCCTGGGCTGCCCGGCCCTGCGCCTGGACGCGGACGGGCTCCGGCTGTCCGGCCGGCCGGCGCTCGCCCGGCGCCTGGAGCGGGGAGCGCGGCCGGGGTCAGCGGCGCGGTCGGCCGGCATGGGCCTGGGCAAGTCGATGTACGCAGTATGATCGACAACCTGAACCGCGACGGCAGCCCAACAAAGAGGCAGCGTGCGGTAAGCGTCAGTGGTGGATCATCTGCGTCAGAAGTCGATGAGCCTTGCGCTGACGAGCAGATGGCGGCGTTCCAGCGCATGCTGCAGCAGGAGCTGCAAAAACAGACGTCGCTGCTAACAGCACAATTTAAGAAGACCACGGACAGCCTGAAAGAGGAGCTGCTCATTATGCAGCAGAGAGTTGGCGACCTCGAGAGGCACGTGAACGACCAGGCCGAAACGATCAATTGCCTGTACGACGCAGTTGACAAGAGGGACAGTCGCATATGGGCGCTAGAGGGAGATATGGAGGAGATGCGGAGGGAGAGCAACTGCTCGTACCTGACCTTCGACGGACCTGGAGTTCCTGCGGCGCCGAGGGAAGAGCCATGGAAGGAGGATGTGGCGGCAACGACAAGGACAATGCTCCACAAGTTCATGCCAGAGACGGAGGTGAAGGAGGACGACATAGTGCAGTGCTATCGGGTAGATAAGGGGAAGAAGATCGTCTGCCAGTTCACACGATGTGGTCAAGCGAGTGTTCGCGATAAGGTCTATGACAATAGGATGACTCTGATGAAGAACGAGAACGGACAGACGCGTGACCGCAGCGATCAGCTGTACGTCAATGAGAAGCTGACGACAGGTGCGTTTGCGGCCTACCTTAAGCTCCGAGAGGAGAAAAGGCGTGGTCGCATCCACAGTGTATACACGAAATATGGTATAATTTATGTACGCATGAGGCAGCACGGGGCAAAGACTCGCGTGTACAATAGAGAGACGTGTGAGCGGGTGTTACGCGGCGAGTGTTGAACGGTTTGCCCGACCCTGGTGCCGTGGTATACCGGAGTTCAGCGCCGGTAGCCGTGATAGGTCATGTGAAGTCATTGCATGGCGAAATGCTAGACGGCACACCTCTCGAGCAGTCGATAGCAGACACTGTGCTAAAATGGACACATATGAACTCGACTATTGATGCCTTGGTAGGTTTAGGTAAAACCTTATACGGATGAAATATGTTATTTGTGTGGTCTTATGTTTGTTTGTAGATCGCTGAGTTATGCCTGATGTAAACATCATTACCTTTAATGCAAGGGGTCTCAGAAATATGATCAAAAGAAGAACAATCTTTAGGTTTTTGCATCATTATTATCCAACACATATTGTCGTGTTACAAGAGACGCACTCAGCTCCGCGGGATAGTGTGTTTTGGCAGGCAGAGTGGGGTGCGCCAATTATACTGTCTCACGGTCCAAGTACGAGTGAATGCGGTGTCGCCGTTCTCTTGCCTAGGGCATTGCTTAGTGTGTGTGATGTGAAAACATTGTATACAGATGATACCGGCAGGTTAATGATCCTAGAATTTAATTATAGGTTGTTTAAGCTATTACTGTGTGCAGTGTACGCTCCAACTCAGAGTCATGGACAGCAGCAGGTAGAATTCTTAAGTAAGGTAAAACAAGAACTTGATGTGTTGATGGACGGTGAACCGAATTTACTATTGTGCGGTGACTTAAATATGCATTTGTCTAATTTAGACACTCAAAATAGGTTTCGATTAACCCAAGCGGCCAAGGAACTGCTGGCGTTATCAAGGGAGTTGAACTTGGTCGATGTTTGGCGAGATCGTTATAAAGCTAAACGTCAGTATACGTGGCGTAGATTCAACCCATCTCAGCAGTCAAGAATCGATTACGTGCTAGCAAGCCAAAATTTAGTGCTTAGCAATGTGTTGAAGCGAATTGAGATAAAGCCAGGTATTCATAGTGATCATAGTCTTGTCAATCTTGAACTGATAGTACATGGTAGTGATAAAGGTAGAGGATTATTTCGATTTGATAACACGCTGTTAGAGGACTCAGAATTCGTGGATAGGGCACGGATTGAGATGGCGAAAGCTAAAAACTGTCAAGGCATGTATCAGGATGTTAATGATCTCGGCTTAAAAATTGAGATGCTTACTAGTGAAATACGAGTGCAGAGCTTGAGGTTAGTTAGACAGAGAGCGCGGCAGAGAAAAGATAACGAGCAGATACTTATCGATAAGCTAGACAGATGGGAGCAGGAGGTGGGGCGGAATCCGACTGAGGAAAACATGAAGGAATATATTATATTGAAAAAGAGGCTTGACCAGGAGGAAGAAAAGCGGGGTAAGATAGCCATGCTACGTTCCGGGGCGCGATGGCTCGAGCACGGCGAAAAGCCCACAAGATATTTTCTTAGAATGAACGCAAGTAGGAAGAAAGAAAAGATATGCATGTTCTACAGCGGCCGGACGGGGAATATATTACTGGTAACAAACACATTCTCGAGTACTGTCGCAAACATTACGAAGAAATGTTTGCTTCTCAAGTTTATGGAACTCGGATACGGGCGCAGGTGGCTAATTTTTTGCAATCAGGGGCCTGTCCGCGTTTACCTCAATTTGATCAGGAACGGTGCGAGGGGACGATATCCAGTCAAGAATGTGAGAAGGCTCTCAAAGAAATGATGAATAATAAGGCTGCCTCGGTATCGGGATTTACTAAAGAGTTTTTTCTTTTCTTTTGGAGTGAATTAGGGAGCATGGTTGTTGATTATGTAAATCAGGCTAGGCAAAGGGGCACTTTTTTCGTAACTCAACGCAGGGGTGTTCTCACAATTTTACCCAAAAAAGGTGACCAGAAGCTCATAAGGAACAAGCGTGCAATATGTCTGCTAGATATTATTTATAAGATAGTAGCGAAAGTTATTGCAAATAGATTGATGTCGGTTATACATTTACTGGTTGATACAGATCAGACGGGATCGATTAGGGGCAGATATATTGGAAATAATCTGAGAACTATAGCCGACGTAATACACTATTGCAACGCAGATGAGCTTGAGGGAATTCTTATGGCACTTGATTTTAAAAACGCGTTCAATACTGTAGAACATGAGTTCGTGTATGACGTTCTTAGAGAATGCAATTTTGGCGATAAGTTTATAAGCTGGGTCCAGTTGCTGCATAACAGCACAGAGTTGACCATAATTAACAATGGGTACACGTCTAAATGGTTTAAGCCGTCACGGGGCCTTCAGCAGGGGTGTCCAGCCTCTGCGCCGTTGTTCGCGCTAGTTGTGGAAATTTTGGCTATCAAAATCAGAGAAACAGCAGCGGTGCGGGGTATTGAGGTTTCAGGTATCACGTTTAAGGTATCGCAATATTGTGACGACACAACTTTGTTTGTCAAAGACAGCTCGTCAGCGGAACAAGCCATAGACATAGTGCAAGAATTCGGGGATATGTCGGGACTGCAGCTTAACTTAGACAAGTGTGATTTTATGTGTCTCGGTACGGAAAAGCGATGTTTGCAGCTCGTTTGCGGTCGCGAGCCTGTTAACAAAACAAAGATTCTTGGGGTATGGTTCAGTGCAATTGAAAGTTGTGAGCAGTTCAATATGGAGGTGGTGGGAACTAAAATAAAAAAGACTCTGGAACTATGGCAGCAACGTGGTTTAACTATAAAGGGGAAGATAACGGTAGCGAAAGCTCTCCTAGTATCACAACTCGTTTATTTAATGGCAGCAGATCGCATAGAGGAAAAGTTGCTGGCGACCATTCAGAGCCACATCATGAAATTTGTGTGGCGTGGACGTCCGCCAAAGGTAGCTAAGCGTACCATCATAATGTCAGTAGAGAAGGGTGGTTTAAAGTTGCCTGATGTGATTACCATACACCGCGCAAATAGGATCGCATGGATAGGAAGATTGATACGTTTACAGGATACTTCGTTCGTTAAAGTACTTCAAAAACGGATGCGGATTCGTATTGTTAATTTGGTCAAAATAAAATTGGATGAGCAGTGGGTCATGCATAGGACCATTCCACAGTTCTATAAGGAAATGATGACGTGGTTTAAGACATTAGACATAATAAAAGAGCCTGATAGTGGCCGGGCAATTAGGCAACAACCAATGTGGCATAATATCTCAGTACACGTGCAAGGGAGATCCCTGTCATGCAAAGAGGATATTGAGGAGAAGGTAGCATTAATTGACGATTTTACAGATAACGAGGGCAATATTTTGACATATCAGGATTTTGTGGAACAGAATGTAGGTATACGCATAAATCCATTGCTATACATCGGCTGGTGTAGGGCGATACCAGGCAAGTGGAAAAGGATGCTAATAGGTACTGAGCGTTTGGCGGCGGCAGAACGGGTTCAAGAGCCACGTATCGATATAAAAGGCAAAGAGCTGTTAATCACGATGCTAAAACCAAGTTTCTTTTATGACTTGTTAGTCCCGTGCTCGATTCCGACTGCGCAGACACGATGGGAATCAGAAGGTGTTGATTTCGGTGGCGATTGGAGTAAAATTTATGAGAGATCATTTAAAGTAACATCATCGACCAAGCTTCAAAGCCTGCAGTATAAAATAATCCATAGATATTTTCCAACTAGAAGATTCCTATGTGTTCGTAGTGTTCTAAATTATCCATTTTGCGATAATTGTGGTGAAGTTGAGACCATTGAACATTACTTCTTCTACTGCGAACAAGTGAAAGTGTTTTGGCGAAAGCTAGAGATCGCATTGAACACAAAATTAACAGTTGGGGACCGCGTAGAACTCACATGTCATGAGATTCTCTTTGGCTCCTCAAGATATTCAAAAGTGATTAACTTTATTATTTTGTTAGCTAAACAATTTATAGCTAATCAACACTACCAAGATGCAGCGATATTGTTCCAAGCATTATTGCCAATGTTGACAAGGAACTTTGACATGGAAAAAACGATAGCTCGCAGTGTCGCAGAAAACGACAAATTTCGGGATAGGTGGTCACCGTTCATCACGGTCAGGAACAATGTCGATTGTTGCAGAATTGGTGATACTCGAGATACTGGGACATCGTGACATGTGTGAACGGTTGGTGATATTGTAAGCGAGTTCAGGGCAAATGGTTAATGGCAGTGTTTTGCTAGTGTGATGAACCTGTCAATGTGTGTTGATGATTTGTTGAATGAGATGCAATACAAAAAAATAACTCTGAAAAAAATGGATATCATCCCCAACTCCCAAGCACTTTGTATAATAAATTATAACTTCAATAATTAATATCTCACCGCTTTCGTCGTCTCGCCCGTCGTCAAACTTTGTTTACACACCAGCTGACGGACGGCTGGCCTTGATACCGATACGACAAGTAAAGAGACGGCATAACAATACAAATTACTCGAGTCTTATAATTTGGAAAATAGACAAAAGTGTCGGTATATTTCGTGTCACGGGATACGTTTCCAGACACGGAACAAAAAGTGTCACTTAATTGATGAAAGTAAAGACGGCGTTCACGGCGCACCCGGCTATGACGTCACGGAACTTATAAGTGTACGCAATATATGATGGGTCCACTTTATGACGAAATATTCATAGTACCAAAATAGCAACGCCTTACATTTATCTTCATCATCCTGTCTTCAAAGGTACAATCACAACTCTACGGCACCCACACTACTTCACCCACACACTATACGACAATCCTCGCACCCAAACCAACCAGTTGTTCAACTGAAACAACATTCCCTCAAACGTCCATAACCTGCCCAGAGTTTGAGTGGACATAAGGTGTCCACCTATGCATACCTGTCCACAGATGTCCGAAAAGGATTCCCAAATTGTCCACCGATACCAGAAATAGGAATTCTCACCTTTCTCTTCAATTCTTCATGATGCAAACTGATAACGAATCACAGCGTAAGGTAGCAGTTGCGTCGCGGTTGGCCACACCCAAATAGCGCGTGTGGTCAGCTGATTAAACTCAACCGGCCCGTTGCCATGGTTACCGCAGCCAGCTGCTGGCTCGACCGTGGTGATGGCACGGATCTCCAGCCGTCCGCTACCAGAAGACGCGCGGTTGTCATGGTTACTCTAGCGTTCAAGGTGGCGCTAGTGTCGCCAACATTCACACACCTCAGATGGATACATGGATCCGCGCAATGGCGTGTATACGGCGGCGTGTACAAATGTTCAATTATCATGAAAAATCAGGACCACTCTAAAAACATTTTTATAATATTCGAATCGATCAAAAATGGGTTTTAGACGGTCATAAAAACGAAGACCGCTCTTTTGTCCTCGTATATCACCCCCTGTCCTCGTAAGTCAGATGTGTAAACCTGTTTTGTCCTCGGTTGTCACGGCTTGCAAGTGCACACACACACACACACACACACACACACACACACACACACACACACACACACACACACACACACACACACACACACACACACACACACACACACACACACACACACACACACACACACACACACACACACACACACACACACACACACACACACACACACACACACACACACACACACACACACACACACACACACACACACACACACACACACACACACACACACACACACACACACACACACACACACACACACACACACACACACACACACACACACACACACACACACACACACACACACACACACACACACACACACACACACACACACACACACACACACGCACGCACGCACGCACGCACGCACGCACGCACGCACGCACGCACGCACGCACGCACGCACGCACGCACGCACGCACGCACGCACGCACGCACGCACGCACGCACGCACGCACGCACGCACGCACGCACGCACGCACGCACGCACGCACGCACGCACGCACGCACGCACGCACGCACGCACGCACGCACGCACGCACGCACGCACGCACGCACGCACGCACGCACGCACGCACGCACGCACGCACGCACGCACGCACGCACGCACGCACGCACGCACGCACGCACGCACGCACGCACGCACGCACGCACGCACGCACGCACGCACGCACGCACGCACGCACGCACGCACGCACGCACGCACGCACGCACGCACGCACGCACGCACGCACGCACGCACGCACGCACGCACGCACGCACGCACGCACGCACGCACGCACGCACGCACGCACGCACGCACGCACGCACGCACGCACGCACGCACGCACGCACGCACGCACGCACGCACGCACGCACGCACGCACGCACGCACGCACGCACGCACGCACGCACGCACGCACGCACGCACGCACGCACGCACGCACGCACGCACGCACGCACGCACGCACGCACGCACGCACGCACGCACGCACGCACGCACGCACGCACATACACGCAAGCTCCTCCCACTTTCTGAGCGACGGCCCAGTGGAAATCTTCGAACTCAGACAAACATGTAAACATGTTTCTCTTCTTTCTACGATTTTGAACCACGGGGATATAGCAAGCTAATGGACTGGAAGTCCGTAGCATATTGTCGCTCGTGTATGCTCGTCGACTTCGTCGAATCGATGGCGACGCAGACAGTGTCGCCCTTGCTCGGGCTCCGTTATAAAATCCGCCAGGATTTGTCCGCCCAGTCATCCGTCGGCTAGAGTGTCTGCCTGTTAGCGGAACTGCTGGCTCTGACGTGCATGGTGGAATAGTCCGTGGACCGTGGCGGCAGGGAAGAAGGTTCTTTCCAGGTGACTTCTCAACCGACGGCACAGAGCTGCAGCTGAGCAGTATTGCGGTGATGATGCCTGTATGATACGGGCGGGCGGTGGTCAGCGGAGGGGGGGGGGGAGGGGTGATCTGATAGCTGGTAAAGTCGACATGACGTCGGAAGCAGTGCTAAGTGGAGGTGATTGGCAGCATAACTCGCGCACTACAGGGGCTTTGCGCCGAACACAAACTGCAGGGGGAGGGGGGGGGGGGGGGGGGGGGGTTGATTTCCGCCCCCCCTTGAGATCTCGAAAACTACGCAACGTAGCGAGAAGCGGAAAAAGGCATTTGATAGCTTCATACATGTTCTATCGAAAGTATTCAGTGTTCTTTTAGGTCAGGTCAAAATTGAGGTCACCAGAGGTCATCAAATGTCAAATTTTCCAGTTTTTCCTGTTTTAGGATATCGCTTCAGAAATTCCCATATATCTCAGAAACGATGATAGTTATAAACAAACTGAAAAAAGAAAACGTCAGCCAGTGAAATTTGTAATCGCTAAGGTGTCCTCAGATTTGATCTCAGATCAATATTTGAGGCTCCAGAGGTCAAAAAGGAAAACAAATGCCGTTTTTTTTGCTAAATCGTTTTTTGCTATTAACTTTTTACTTAATAAAGATAACGGGAAACTGTTTACGCCATTGTGTTTATCTTGTCAAGGCGCTTTGAATGATATATATGGTGACCTTGTTAAGTCAACTTAACAATTTGACCTAAGGTCAAGGTCAAGTGGTGACCCAAGTAGGGCATGTTGCTATGGAAAGACGTGTCTCGACGAGACAAACACATTGATGTCTGTTTTAATTCTCTATCTTCATTATGTCGAGAGTTATTGACGAAAAAGTGATGGTGACCTCGCATGACCTCAAATGGCCCAATAGGGGTCACTGAACAAAACTTACACTTGGATCATCAATAATATCCTATAATAACATGATTCAGAAGTAATTGGACTAGTATCATGCATATCCTTGAAATAGGAAGCCTTTGAATATTTCCCCATTGACTTATTATGGGGAGGTTACGAAATTGACCTGACCTTAGGTCACCGATATCAAAATTCCGAGATATATGAATTGTAAGTACTGATGCCCTATGACATCCTGTAAGTTTCAACCTGATCGGTGAAAAACTCTGGCTTTGGCACAACTGCAAACATTGTTGGTGGTGGGGTCACTTGACCTGGTCTGGTGACCTGACCTGAGATGACCCGAGTATATTTGTTTTCTCAAAGTGTGCGCAATTGATGTCCTAACAGGTGTACCAAAACCCGGCGGCGCTGCGCGCCGCCGTTTTTTCGCTATCTTTGAAAAACCTGAGGTGGGGGGGGGGGGGGGGCGGAAATCAACCCCCTGCAGTGCGCGAGATAATAATGTTGTGTGATAGACGACGGGGAATGGATGTTTGTGGTGGTTTGTGGATAGTGGAGATGGGTGATGAGTGATCATGATGGGTGAGCATGATGGGTGATGGGTGATGGATGATGGGTGATCATGATGGGTGATCATGATGGGTGATGGGTGATCATCATGGGTGATGGGTGATGGGTGATCATGATGGATAGTGGGTGATGGGTGATGGTAATGGGTGACTCGTGACTTGTGACGAGTGTTTGTCATTCATAAACATCGCAAATGCAGAAGGCCGCTTGTAAGATGTTCAAAGTGAATAACTTAATTGGTTCGCTAATGTTGTTATCGAGTTATAAACTTTTGGAAAACGCTCGAAGCGCAGAGCATAGAGCTGTTTTGATGCCGTTTATTTGGAGTTAGAGGCTTTTGGACTGGGTTAATTACCAATACATGACATTGTTGTTATCAATAAACATATTTCAGTATTTGAACGACGAGTACCTGGAAAATGAAGAAATAAGAAAAGAAAGAACAAGAAAGAAGAAAGAAATAAGAAAAAATAAGTGTTTTATTCGAATGGGGTAGCGTGGTTCACTTTGCCCCGCTATTTTGTTCTCACAGAAACATGTTTTGGCTTCTTCGGTATCGAATTACGCCATTTTATAGAAATCCTAGATACAGTTCATCCGAATGAAAACCAAGGCTGGAACACGAAACTACCCTTCGGACAAATTTGTTGGCAGATTCCGGTTGCCACTAAAATAAAATATATGGCGTCATTCCTTAGCTAGTCCGCTATACCCCACTCTCCCCTATGCATAGTTTTAGGAACGTTCAGTTGAATGGAGATGCACAAAGTAAATGGCGCTTCCCTGGGACAAACTACATAAAAACAATAACATTATTAAAGTGAAATATTCACCTTTTGATTTATTTATCTGCATTTGCATGCGACACATGTATTGTATGTACTGATCGTGCCTCAATTTAAAAGTGAAATAACAACATTTTCGATTTCAAAAATTAAATTATGGGAAATTAAAAATATGCACTAACATATGGTGACGAACAATATAATCCATCATTATTTCTGGTTTGAATGTTTTTAGTAAACAAGTCATAGCGCCAGCAATGAAGTAAGTGCTCCAAGAAGCGTGACAACATCCCTGGTTGGTCAATGCAACAAATCGCTTACATTAACCCTCGCCCTACGGTATTTTTTTTTCTCACCTTCGCCCTAGGGGGCAGGGGGCCTGACAGGCCCCCTGCTAACTTCCAAACCAAGCAACTTAGAACAATGCAGTAAGAACCAGCATGTTGCCTGTCATAAGAAGAATATAATAGTATGCGATTTTTAGTAGGTTTCAGGTCAATGAGTGACCTTCTAGGTCAAGTGAATGATCTCGGATTTACCACGTCCAGAACAGCGATTTTTCTCTTCAGAAAACCTCAAAATTAGAAATTGATAAATGCAAATAGAAAGGCATGTTTCTAGGCCAGCTTTGGCTCAGAAATACATAAAAGGTAATTATTTGAACGTATTTTGTTAAAAAAAAAATGACGTCAGCAGTTTCTTACACTTGGGGAGCCATTACTCAGTCAAAAATGAAGATATTGCTTTGAAATTTGGTATGGGTATTTCCCATACTCAGTTCTCTCACATATATTCCGGTTTTTCTAACATCTTTGAAAATTTTGATTTTGTGTGGATTTTTCCAAAAACATCTGTTTTTATTTTAGGGGTCAAACACCCAAAATTTTGCCAATCCGAGATTGCCATTTTAAGAGAATGCCATTTTATATCTTTGGTGAAATGTGTTTGCAATTTCCTTTAAAACTCTGCTTTCTACCATTTTTCTATACCAAATATTTATCGTTTTTCCACCAACATGACGTCATCAAAACATGATTATCTCCCAAACTACTCAATTAATTTCAATTTCTTTTTTTTTACAGCATACGTATAATTATTGTAAACTCAGCTACCGAAAATTTCAGCAAGATGCGCCGCATGCGTAAAACGTTATTAAAGACAATCCTCAAGGGGGGGGGGGCTGTCAGCCCCCCCCCCCCCTTAGGGCGAGGGTTAAACACGTCGCCTTCCTTGGCCAAGTTAATCCGCGGAATGCATCACGGTTTTCTGAAACGTGTATTTATTGACTAAGATTATGGATGAACGATTTAGATAAACGTTTCATGTGCAATGTAATATGTCCAATACCTATTGGTTGAAAATTGATGGGATATTGTTTTTTTTAAATAAGTCGTGAACACTGAATAGTTCGCCGTCCAAGTTAAACTGTCGATTTCAATGCACTTTTTCAAATGCTTGTTGATTGTTCATTGAAGTTTGGTACATATTCACAAAAGATAGAGTGCATGCAACATTATATGCCTTCATGATCAATAACAATCCGTAGGCAGGCGAATTTTCGCTGGGTTAGATGTTATTAAAATATTGTTATTTACAAAAAATGTAATTACAAAATTGTAATTACAAAATTGTAATTACAAAATTGTAATTACAAAATTGTAATTATAAAATTTTAATTACAAAATTGTAATTACAAAATTGTAATTACAAAATTGGAATTACAAAATTGGAATTACAAAATTGGAATTACAAAATTGTAATTACAAAATTGTAATTACAAAATTGTAATAACAAAATTGTAATTACAAAATTGTTATAACATAATCGAACCTGACCTAAACTATACAGCAATTACGGCCACAGGGACCTACGTTTAGAACGCTTCGCTCACATTCGCTCGCTGCGTTGCGACCTACGGGGGGGGAGGGCTGTCTCCACCCCCGGACCCCCCAGACCGTCTCGTAGATAAAACCTAAGCCTACTGCGTAAATAAGTACCCTACGCCGCCCCGTGCATTGCAGTTGCCAAAAATACGTAGAAAAAACGTTCCAACAAAACGTACGAACACCGAAAAAAAAACGTTCCAACGGGAGAAGCAAAACGTTCCAACGGATCCACGTAGGAACGCTTCCAAATGCGGCCCCACCGGCCCCACCCCTTGCATTGTCAAAATATACGGAGAAAACCCGTACCAACAACACGTACTCGCTGCAAAAAAAAACTTTCAATGAAACGTTCCAACGGATCCAAAAAATATACGGATAAAAACATGAACAGTTAAAACAACCACAATGATCTAAACAAAAAGATATTCGAGTTTAATTTTGACATCTGTAAAAAATAAGGCCCATGTGTATTTGAATAGGGCTTCTAAACCGGCAGCGTCGTCTCTCTTTACCCAACAGGTAATGATAGTCGACTTGTTTTAAGGTCAGCCTTGGAATATTTTCGTCTTTCATTTATCGATCCCCGGGTGGTTCGCAATCTAGAGGCTAGCACTATTAGCTGGAGCTGTTGCAGCAGTTGGCCGCCAGAGACCGCTAGTGAGCCAGGGTGTTATGACGTCGCAAGCAAATGGTACCAGTTAAATATTTAACTCTAAATATTTATTTATTTATAAATAAATAAATAAATCAAAATGTAGCGGTACCATTTGCTTGCGACGTCATCACACCCTGGCTCACTAGCGGTCCCTGGCGGCCAACTGCTGCAACAACTCCAGCTGATAGTCCTAGCCAATCTTCTGCGCAATATAATTTATTCGCAATAAATGTCGACAAAAAATTGTGCCATACATTTGGCGGTACAAAGGATTTCCCTGTTATTAAAAAAAATATGATGTCACCAACCCAACTTCTCGCTTAAAACTAAAAGTTGAATATCTTCCAAGATAAACTTTTTTTCGGAAAAAAAGTTCACGAACATGTGCAGCTGACCTCGCCTGACATGTAGACATACAATTAAGTGTGATTCGACAACTTTCAAAAAGGTGGGACAGTCCCTTTAAAGCAGGGCCTATTTTAAGGGAAACCACTGGGGGGGGGGGGGAGGTATCCCCATTTTTGGGGGCACCTTTTTGTAGCAAAAAGGTACCCCCAATTTTTTCCTCCGCGGATTTGAGCCGGTCACCTTATTTTGGTATTCGAGCTTAAGAAATTCACTTTTCGAATTAAAAAAGAGATATTGTGGACATTTTTACGATAAAAAAAAATTGGGTCAAAGACAAAAAAAAAATCCGAGACAGCCATTTGGAAGAAAATGTAATTTCCTTTCTTTTGACGTTTTTTATTTGCAATTTGCTTTGAAACTCTATTTTACGATTTGTCCAACATTTATTGTTTTTCCACCAAAAATGGCATGGCATGACGTCATTAAAACGTTATTATCTCCTAAAATGCTACATTAATTTCATTGAAATTTAGTAAGAAGACGTATAATTGGTGCAGTATAATGTACTGCAAGTTTCACGTTGATATGTGTTTCACAGTGTTAAAGTTATTGAGAAAATACGGGAAAGGAAAGGATACATACAAACTTAAAACTCAATCACTTGAGAGAAGAAAAAAACTTCTGGTTTCATGTAGTTTTCTCCTAAGATCATTGTTTTTCACGTTCAGTGCAGGGAACGCGCAGGGCGGGGGATACTTGTATTGCATGCCTCCCCCCCCAGATTATTGTGTGTGTGTGGGGTGATTTACCCCTGATGTCCGCCCCCTGGATCCGGCAGTGGGGGCAGATGCCATCCCCCCTTAGATTTGTTTTGGAAATAGCGGAAAACGACGCTATTTCGCGCCGCCATTTTTGATACAACTGCTTGCCTATCAATTGACAAAATCCTGTTAATTTGTTTACCTCGGGTCTCCTCAGATCACGTCACTAAGTCAAGTCTAGTGATCCCACCTCCAAAAATGTGAGGTCGTGCTGTCGCAGCACATTGTTTGACCGATCAGTTAGATACTCACAGGATTTAATCAGGTCACAAACACCTACAATTCTGCTATTTCGGATGATTTTTTATATCGGTGACCTAAGGTGAAGTCTATTTTGTGACCTCCCAATTATAAGTCATTGGGGAAACATGAAAATGCATATAAATCCACAGGAAATGGCTAAATTTGCCCAATTTTCACCAGAGTCCCGCATCTTTTGCAAAATACAAAGATCCAGTGGCGGATCTAGGGTTGGGAAAAATGAGCAATTGCCCCCTCCCCCAAACCGCCTGAAATCGGTGCAAGATTGACACATTTCCTGATATAGAAGAAAATCTCAGCAACTTTTACACAGATCGCCACGTGTCCTCAAATTTCAGCTCAGATCAATATCCTAGGCTCCAGGGGGAACTATCAAAGCGTTCAAAGTTGTAGCATTCAATGCTTGTACCATCCAAAACCGCAGCCAACAACGCTTGCGACATCCAAAATTCGCCCGGGTAGGGGACATCTTCATGAGCCAAACTCGCCGCATCCAAAATGGTTCTCGCCGCATCCAAAACCGTAGCATACAGCCACATACAAAGCCGTGGCAATCAAGCTTGCGCCATCCAAAACTGTCTGGCGCGGTCATATTGGAACTACTAGCTTCAGTGAAACCCGCTAGATGGAGGGAGTAGCGTGGTGATGACGTTGTCACTCTAACACGCAAGCCGGCTACAGTGGAATATGTTTATGCGAATGGACATCTGACACCCGACGTCGCCTCGCATCGGCCGGCAGCTGTCGGGCGGAGAGGAGGGTGGCTGGTACAGACCGGCGGAATGGGGAGTGTTAGATCGAGACCGTGGGAAAGCTAATGGTAAAGTCCAGGCTACACTATGCGTGATTGTCAAGGAAATCACGCGCGTGTCCTCCGTGTTTGCAGCACTTCCTTGACGTCCGGGATCTGCCGGTCAAGCAAATCACGCAAGGAAAATGGATAAACCACTGCATATTTTTTAATCGATAAACCACTGCATACAATTTGCTCAAACGCTTCTTCATTCATCTTCCGCCACGATACTCAGCACAAATTATTCATGTTTAGGTCTAGTATAGACCATACATACGCGAAATCAAGCAAAATGATAAAAACCCTGCAACACGCAATCTCGGAAAACACAACAACAAGTTCAGAATTTTGAACTTTTCATCGTTCTGTCCGTGACGGGTCTGCGGAATTTCCTTGACGTTTCATCCGGGATCTGCATGATGTGCCAGTGTAGCTCACCCAATGCATTTACTATCAGCTGAACTTTCTGTCACGCAAATCCCGACAACACGGATAACACGCACGTGATTTTCAGGGAATCACGCATAGTGTAGCCTGGGCTTAAAGCTGCGACACTTGTTGCTAAGGCCAAGAAAATCGCTCACGAGGATGGGCGTTAGCTGCCACGTTTCGATATGCGATTACCGGCCCATTCCGGTAAACCTCATGGTACTAGCTTATGGTACTACTACTACCACCATAGTCATTGGCGGATTGGCGGAGAACTGTGGTTTGGGGGGGGGGGGGCAAATTCCCCCCAAAAAATCACACAACTCTGAAAACACACAACTCTGAAGAAAAAAATTGCTTGTTTATGCATTGATAGCTGATTAAACAAAAACTTTCCTTTGTAAAAGTTGCTTAGATTGTCTTCTATGTAAGGAAATGTGTCAATTTTGTGCCGATTTCAGGCGGTTCGGAGGGGGGTCATGGCCACAATGCCCCCCCCCCCCCCCCTCCTGGATCCGCTAGTGACCATAGTCTGCAACGGATTTAATTAACGAATTTCTTATTCTATAATTAATTATTTATTAATTGTGATGATTAATTATTAAAAAAAATAACATATGAATAATTTAATAGTAATACATAAATATAATAGTTAACCCATTAAGTAAGTACCAAGGTGTGTTCTAGATGGGCTGGATCAACAGTTTTCTGGTCGCATGGGGAGAGCCACGTCCTGACATAGCTTGAAAAACTTCCGCCCCCTAACTTCAGGCGTTATCGAAATATAGAGACACCGCCTCTAAACGGGACGATCCGGTTTTGACCAGGTGGTCCGAGAGTGATAGTAGTGGCCAGGCGCCGCTCCGCCAGCCGTTCCCCCGCGTGCGCGCCTATTGCCGTGTGCCCGGTAACCTGACCCCTGTTTCTCTCCCCTCTACCACGCTGCTTTCTTCATTAGTGACGTGACATATATGACTCGGGGTACGTGGAAAGCGAGCGTGGGGACAATTAAGAGATTTGTTTAGGCAGTGGAGCAGTTAATGATCCTATACTACCAATGAAATAACACACATATTCAATGCACCGAAGCTTAGTAGTGGCCAGGCGCCTCTCCGCCAGCCGTCCCCCCCCCCCCCCCCCACCCCCGCGCGCCTTTTGCCGTGTGCCCGGTAACCTGACCCCTGTTCCTCTCCCCTCTACTGGGCGCGCTCCCACGCTGCTTTCCCCATTAGTGACAACTGACGTGGCAGACATGACTCGTGGCACGTGAAAAGCGACCGTGGGGACAATTAAGAGATCTGTTTAGGCAGTGGAGCAGTTCATGTTCCTATACTTGATCCTATTCCGATCCGACTCCGCCACTCCGCCTTTCTGCTCGGCTGCTTCCCACTCCACGTACCACGGCGTTGAACCAGGGCCGCACCATCGCAACTGATTCATGTTCCGTCCGCTCACAAGGCTAACAAGGAGACCACTAAGCGAGGGCTATTCCGACGGGCTGTATTGGGATTCAATGCACATGTGGAAAGATTACAAGCTGCTGATCCGTTCCACGCAATGTTTGCTAGCTTCAGAGAAGAGTTCGCCATGGGCCGGGCTGGCCCTATGGTCCATGGGCCGGGCCTGGGCCGGTCCTCAACTTCAAGGAAATCACCGGGCTCTGGACGGGCCTGGGCGGATCATTTTGAAGTAATGCGCGCAAGCTCAGGTCAGCTTAAAAATATTTTAACCAGCAGTTCACTTACACAGCAACACACTGTTGCTGTGGCTGTTTTTTTTTGGGGGGGGGGGGGGTAGCATAGTTGGTTCATTGCTTCACATTTATAGTATACAAGTAAATATGCTAGGACACAAGTAAATATGCCAGGCCCGGTCGGGCCTGGTAGGATAATGATTGAAAATTTTGTGAAAATAATGATATCTGATATCTGATATCTGATATCTGAACGGGCCGGACCGGGCCTGGGCTTGGTGTTCATGGGCCTGGGCCGGGCCGGGCCGGGGGCTGGTGGGCCCGTGTCGAACACTGCTTCAGAGCAAGTGTGATAAAATATGTGAGAGACAATCCCGTTTGATGTTGGTGATTGATGATTGGTTGTCATGTGGTTTTAGTATTTTAGTATTGTATATTTTCGTGTGTATTTGGTTTGTCTTGTTCCCTGACTTCACCTATTAGTGGGTTTATTGACCTGTTGGTGATCAATAGATAAATCAATAAATAAATACTACCAATGAAATAACACACATATTCAATGCACCGAAGTTTCCTTGTCTTTGTCTTGTACAAAAATATAGACCTTTATCTTCATGAACTTCCCTCTGGAGATCACACTTTTCACTAAGTTGTGTACACATCCTCTGCTTCATATCAGTGCACCAGCACAGCTTCACTGCAGTGGAGCTGCACCACTGGGAAGGCGGTCATACCCAGAGAAAAGCAAAACTCAAATAGAAGCCTTTAGCTCACTGTTGTGCAGGCCGAACAGTGCATCGTTCTTTACGTCAGCCACATATCAGAGTGTTTCTCTTTTGATCAATTCAAAAACAGCCGGTGAAAAAGGCTCCACGGAAGTAAAAAAATCCACAGCTCATCAGTTCGCGAAAATGTGAAGGCAAATCAGTTTTTACTTAATAATGTATCATTAGGAACTTAATTTTGTATTGTATGTACCAGCTTTATTTATTCTATTGTAATTTGGAACCGGTGAAAAAATAACTTCTTCGGAAATATGCACGGTAGAATGTTAAAAAAATATATGTAGCATTATTCGATAGGCAATGACAGGCAATCATGACAGACATTTTCAACAATTAAATCACCACACATGTAAGCTCTATAATTTTTTTTTTTAACAATCTGTTTGGGATTCGCTTCCCAGGTTGATACATAACCCGGTTGTTCTTGTTACATAGAGAGCTATTTCATACTAATGACGACTGACGAGAAGTGGCAGCCACCTGTTCGCTGTCCGTTCGGATGTCGCCCCAATGACTGCGCTCACCCTGCAGTCACAACCGCGAAATTTGGCAGTTTAGTGGGGATGCAGGGTCACACTATCGTATGCAAATTTTGCGTCCATCCATGATAGCAATAGTCTGCAATTTTAGTTATTATTAATATGACGTGAATATCAGAACTCGTAGGCGCCTCCCGGCTGCCACTGAACAGCGAACTAGCTTTTTGCTTTCGGGAGACACTGGCTCAATGGTAATGACCTAATGGGGGTCAGGGTATTTGCTATATATTTAGGAGGTCGGTGGTGCGATACAAGGCAACGTCACTGGCGTTTGTTTTCTATCTTCTTCATACGCTCAGCGCATCTCACTGTTCTGCGTGCTGACCGACCCGGGTGCCCGTATCTGTACCAGGAGGACGGAGAGCGCTGGATTCGGTGACCGTCCGGCTCGTTATGCGGGGTAGTCGTTTTGTGGACGGCTGGCCGAGGCGGATGCGGATGAAATTACTCATGTACTTGAAGTAATGGATGATGTAGTTATCCGAAAACTACCTCGCTTTGCATACTTTGAACGCATTTGGGCCGAGCATTGGCTTGTATTTAAACAAAACAAAAATTTAGTCAGAAGCTTTTGAATATATAGGTTTCCGAGTTCGGGACCCGGAATACAACACTGACAAATTGAAACTGACCTTTCCGCTCTGTTACCAGGAATGCAAAAGCGAATGACATGACATGTTGGTTACCAAATACTGCATTGATATATCTGTCTTATTGATCATGTTTACCTATAGGTACGTATTGTAGTGAATTTATTCAATACAATATATTTTCGATTTCTTCTGGTACTTGAACATCTGATAACCATGTTAGCTCCCTTTCTTTCAAACTTGGTTAGCTCCCTTTCTTTCAAACTTGAAACACAACAGTATATATATGGACTGCGACAGGGACGAAGGACCCTAAACACTGCCATTGTTTCCTTTCAACAAGCACAAAGTGTGCCTAAACAAATACACAAATAGGGCACATTTGGTGTCTTAACCCGCGCACCGGTGTCTTAACCCGGCTTTGCGCCGAACACGAACTGCAGGGGGGGGGGGGGTTGATTTCCGCCCCCCCCCCCCTGAGATCTCGAAAACTACGCTACGTAGCGGGAAGCGGAAAAATGCATTTGATAGCTCCATACATGTTCTATCGAAACTATTTCAGTGTTCTTTTAGGTCAGGTCAAAATTGAGGTCACCAGAGGTCATCAAAGGTCAAATTTGCCAGTTTTCCTGTTTTAGGACATCGCTCCAGAAATTCCCATATATCTCAGAAACGATGCTAGTTAGAAACAAACTGAAAAAGCAAACGCCAGCCAGTGAAATTTACAATCGCTAAGGTGTCCTCAGATTTGATCTCAGGCCAATATTTGAGGCTCCAGAGGTCAAAAAGGGAAGAAATGTCGTTTTTTGTATAAATCGTTTTTTGCAATTAGCTTTTTACTTAATAAAGATAACGAAAACTGTTTACGCCATTAATTTTATCTTGTCAAGGCGCTTCGAATGATATATATGGTGACCTTGTTAAGTTAACTTAACAATTTGACCTCAGGTCAAGGTCAAGTGGTGACCCAAGTAGGGAATGTTGCATATGGGAAGACGTGTCTCGACGAGACAAACACATTGATGTCTGTTTTACTTCTCTATCTGCATTATGTCGGGAGTTATTGACAAAAAGTGATGGTGACCTCGCATGACCTCAAATGACCTAATAGGGGTCACTGAACAAAAATTACACTTGGATCATCAATAATATCCTATAATAATATCATACAGAAGTAATTGGACTAATATCATGCATATCCTTGAAATAGGAAGCATTTGTATATTTCCCCATTGACTTATCATGGGGAGGTTACGAAATTGGCCTGACCTTAGGTCACCGATATCAAAATTCCGAGATAAAAGAATTGTAAGTACTTATGACCTCATGAGATCCTGTAAGTTTCAAACTGATCGGTCAAAAACTCTGGCTTTGGCACAACTGCAAACATTTTTGGAGGTGGGGTCACTTGATCTGGTCTGGTGATCTGACCTGAGATGACCCGAGGTTATTTTTTCTCAAAGTGTGCACAATTGATGTCCTGACAGGTGTGCGAAAACCCAGTGGCGCTGCGCTGCGCAGTGTTTCGCTATCTTTGAAAAACCTGAGGGGGGGGGGGGGGGGGGGGGGGCGGAAATCACCCACCCCCTGCAGTGCGCGGGATAATGTGCCAGATTTTACTGCTACCGAAATTCCATTTAAACTCATGCCAAATTCCCTCAAGAAAAGTACAAATATCGTCTTGATGGCTTCCATTCTTCCATTGCCCTGATACTTCTTTTCCAAGTGCCTTTTACGATATTGGAAACAGCAATAATTCCGAACAAAGTATCAATTTGTCTCCAAAACTGGAAGGGGGGGGGGGGGCAATCCCCCACAGCCTGACGACTGGGGGATGGTGTCCCCCTTGCCACCCCGTACGGCGACGCCCTTGGTCACTAGATCATCAGGGACATTATCATCACTGTTATCCTGCGTAATGCTAGTCAATGACAAATGCCTCCTGCACAGTTATTACATGTCGTATACGAGGCATTGTACTGCCCGTGCTTGGTTAGCTTAGAAGTGTCGGATAACACGCTGTCCACTTTTCACAAACTGGGCCGTTCAAATTCGCTTGGGGCTCCTCTCAGCTGAAAGGGCCCCTGGAATAAAGTATGGGATTCGGGACCCCTTGGCCAAATCCTGGTCACACCGCTGAATGTCTTGCCTGATATATTTGAGTCAATACAGTTAAATGACTATCACTAATGTCTAGGCTTTATGAACTTTCTTCTTGCGGTTCCAACATGTTGCAGTACCAATGGCGTATTTCGTCGCTATGTGGCAACAAACTTGATTGTGAGGCGTGGAACTGGACGCCCCCGGACCACCAGAGGTAAAACGCCCCCGGCACAAAGCCATAAACATAGCGACAAGGGTAAAACGCTACGCCCCCCCCCCCCCCCGGAGTTTTACTAGGACTAACAATAAGATACACCGTGAGAACACAGTGTATCTCATTGTCAGTCCTTGTAAGTCCTGAGAGGTCCTCGCTAGGCATGAGAGAGTCATTGACTGGCCTGAGAGGGCCATATGCCGGTCGTAGGACCCTTCACGTAATAACAGGTTACATGGGCTCTTGAGACGGTTGATATGGAATATTCTGCAAAATACAAACCGATGTTTTTTCACCCGCGCCGTGCCTGGGGGGGGGGGGGCTCTAAACGCCCCTTCTAACTAGGCTCCTATAAGGAGTATCCGGAATCCAAAACACTGTTCGATAGCTCGTCAAAACCCATGTAGAGCCTATTTGGTTATGTTTTGGTTCAGACAAATATTCAGGTCGCCAGAGGTCATCAAAGGTTAGATTTGCCAGTTTTAGAACTGTACTTCAGATACCCCCAAATATCGTGAGAAATATGACAGTTAGGAAAAAGCGGAACAAGCAATCGAAAGCTTTAAAAGTGCAATCGCCGTATGCGTATGTGTCCTCAAATGTTAGCTTAGATCAAAAAATTAGGGTCGAGAGGCCACCGAATGTCACGATTGCATTTTCTTCCAAAAAGGTTTTGCGTGAATAACTATTAATTGGTTAAACATAGAGCCATTTTACCACCATCGTGTTTGTCTCGTCAACACCGGGTTAGGTCAACTTCAAAATTTGACCTCAGGTCAAGTTCATTTGGTGGCCCAGGTAGGTCATGTTGTATATGGGGCGATGCGACTCGACGAGACAAACACAGTGGTGTCATTCACACGTCTCTATCTGTATTCGATCACCAGTTATTGACAAAAAAGTGTTGGTGACCTAATATGACCTCAGCTGACCTTTCAGAGGCTACTGAGCAACAATTGAACTTTGGTCATGAAGAATTAGCTAAAATAACATGATTCCGAAATAATTGACCTGATCTAAGTAAGGCATATTCTCTGAAAAAGAAGCGTTTGTATATTTTCCCATTGACTTATAATGGGGAAGTCACGAAATTGACATGACCTTAGGTCACCGATATACAGAAAATCCGAGATATACGAATAATAGGTACTTATGGTCTAGTTAAATCCTGTAAGTTTGAAACCGATCGGCCAAAACTGTTGCTGTGGTACGACCGCAAACTTCTTGGAGGTGGGGTCACGTGACCTGGCCTGGTGACTTGACATGAGATCACCCGAGGTCAAGAATTTCACACAATGTGGGTAATTAATGACCAAACACCTGTGCGAAAAACCTTAGGGGAGGGGGAGCTATACGCCCCCTTCCCGGCACGACGCAGGTGAATTGTATCTTTTCGCAGAGCCCTAAGGTTTAGTTGGAGAACACCGTCTGCTCGTTTCTGGTAAATTGTCTAGCTATGTGTGTCACCCATGTGGGAACGAAAGTAAAGTAATGCAGGTGGGGTGGACCCGGTGTAAGAATGTTGATGGTGTTTCATTTTTTGTTTACGTTCTGGCAATTTCACTGGCTACGCTTTTAATTCGTTCAGGACCGTGCTAACTCAAAAGAACCCATAGCAGTATCTCACCGAAAATCCGGTTTCCGTGCTGAGGGCGGACGGAAGATCACCTTTACCTACCCTTTGGCTGTTGATATTAAGTAACGATCTACCGTTCATCATGGTATCCAACTGACCTCTGTACATATGTCGACGATGTCAACATTTTCCACACACAAAAAAAAACACACAAATACTGTATTCAGTAGGATAGAGGTTGCGTTTTATGTTGTGGCTTCGGACCTCGCATGTCAGTGGCTCACACAGCGCTGTTAGCGATAATGGGAAGTAGCAAGTCAACAAATATTTACACCGTAGATTGTATTAACATTATAAGCATCAATCACAGTACACTACAAACATCACCACCATCACCAGTTATCGAGCAAAGTCGTCGAACGGAGCATCTGGGCAAGAAAATGGCCGACAAACAGCATATCATTTTTCCAACCAAAGCAGAAAATAGTTATTTGCAGTTTTCTGCATTTCATTATCAGCTTGCTACAACTGTCTACTTCCTAAATCATAATTCGTCTTCCCTAAAGGTCCAACATGCTGGCACTAGTTTTAACATCTCATTCTCGACACCTGCCTCTACATGTAAATCGCCCTTGGCGGCTCCCGGAAGGGCCCGCGGCAGAAGGGGCATGCCGCGCGCCGAATCCCTGCCGTTATTAGGGTGCGCCGCAGGCAGTGGAGGCAGCCGTAGCCGTGCATACACGGCAGCACCACTGCCCGCCGCACGTTCTGGCTCCAGGGTCTGCGACAGATCTGACATTCCTGAAAATATATGTACATTGTAACACCTTTTTGTAAAGTACATTGACAGACATTTTTATTGAAGCCATGTATGTATTATGAAGAAGAAACCCCTCCAGAAAGAATGAAATGTATACCAATTATGCATAACGCACCAAGTATTATCCCTATTCCTTGCGGGGCAGATTCTGCCCCCGGCGTTTTTTCGCTTGCTGCTCCTAAATTACTGGAGCTAGCGTCTTGAAATTTGCTGACTTTTCCTATAATTGATTTACACATGTTGTGCCAAAATTGTAACAAAATCGGTCCAGCAGAGGCGGTGTCAGGGGTAGAGGTAGAGGGGTAGAGGTAGAATTTGATGGGGATTAGGAACAGCAAGGCATATTTTCTAAACTGACTGGCCAGTATGTATACTGACCGCCCCTCCGGTCAGTATAGAGTCCTCGGACCGCCTAGGTATTCTGCGGACTGCCTAGGAAATCCGCGGATTAAAAAAATTCGTGAACGCACTGTAACATGTATACTTAATACTGACCGACTTTTTTACGGGCTGTAACATATACATTTTAACACAAGACATTTCTTCTTCAAACATTGCAATATATACCTAACGTTGAGTGTTTTATCCTCGCAAGGTCACAACTAGCTTTGTTCCGATCAAATGTTTGCACTATGCAATGTTCTGTCATTTTCCACAGAACTGCGTTTTGTCAACATTCCCATGTGAACCATAAGAACCATAAGAAACAGCGGCTTCATTTCTTGAAAAGCACGCAATAATTTGGCGGGTAATATTCGACAAAACGTACCGTGACTGCGCCCTCCATCCCAGCGGCCTCATCGACTGGTGGCAGAACTTCCTCTCGGCGTTCCGGAGCCTCCTGGGCCGGTAAACGTTCCGGAGCCTCCTGGGCCGGTAGATGTTCAGGAGCCTCCTGGGCCGGTAGACGTTCCGGAGCCTCCTGGGCCGGTAGATGTTCAGGAGCCTCCTGGGCCGGTAGACGTTCAGGAGCCTCCTGGGCCGGTAGACGTTCCGGAGCCTCCTGGGCCGGTAGATGTTCAGGAGCCTCCTGGGCCGGTAGACGTTCAGGAGCCTCCTGGGCCGGTAGACGTTCCGGAGCCTCCTGGGCCGGTAGACGTTCCGGAGCCTCCGGGGCCGGTAGACGTCCAGGAGCCTCCTGGGCCGGTAGACGTCCAGGAGCCTCCTGGGCCGGTAGACGTTCCGGAGCCTCCTGGGCCGGTTGACGTTCAGGAGCCTCCTGGGCCGGCAGACGGGCCTCTTCGTCAGCGTTCTCCCTTGCCTGAATGGATAAACATAAATATATAGTTGCAGTGAATTGTCAACCCCTGTGTTAACCCGCGCCCCCCTGTGACATGTGACCTTATTTGGAAACTTTCGCGTATGCTTTAGATGCGTCTCATAGCCTTCAGCGGGGCGCGTTCGGCTGGAGACCCCAGCGGGGCGCGGGTTATGACAGCGAACAGTTTTAGAAACAGTGAAATCTTACTACAAATTTATTCAGAACTGTCAGATTCTTTTGATTCTTGGGATGTCAGAAATAAGGTCCCATAGCTGACCTGTTGCACAGGCCTTGACATAACTATGCGATTGAAGAATTCGGGTAACTGACAGATTTGGAAAACGAAAGCTTTACGTTCCTTAATATAACGCCCCACATTCTAACATCAACTGACCTTCAAAGCGACTGCTAATACCGACCGCAAGCTAGTAAAGTCTTTCGGCACTTGCAGTTGGTTCGGCACTTGCAGTTCGGCAAGTGCCGAACCAATTGCGAAATAGTATTTTAACACGTGCACTGAAAGAGGGGTCACTTTTGCCCAACACAATATCGAATCGTTAGACGCCCAAAACAATTGTCTTATCGGATCGTTAGATTTGTCGTATCGGATCGTTAGACGCCCAAAAAAATGCAAATCGGTCGGTACATTTGTGAGTTATATGGATTTGAAGTTCAAGATGGGAAGTCCAAGATGGCGGTCAGAATCGAGGTCGGCGAAGCGATATGTTCGGAACCAACAGTCGGATTAAGATGATTCAAACGACATTTGGTAGCCAATGTCAATGTTAATCCTCGGAACACAACTTTGAACACCCTGTTGGTGACCTGTGGCGTCACCGAGGTCAAATTCACACAATTGTGACATTTGGCCAGATTTGACCTTTGTGACCGGGTTTGACCTTGAAGATATTGACATAAGGTCAAATAAATTTCAGAAAGTGTAGATCATTATAGTATCTATCTATCCTGTAAATTGTATTATTCTAACTCTCATACTTTCGGAGATCTCAGGGGGCGGCACAAAAGTCCCCCCTATCCAGTACACTCGTTGACTGCTGTCATAACTTACGACTACAAGCGTTCGTCATTTTCACCTCATCCAGCCGCTCTTCCGGGCGCAGGACCGCCACTCGGTGCCGGAAGAGATATTTGGTGGCCTCCATGAAGGAGCCCAAAGTGCGCTGACCCGCCACCAGCTCCTCCGTCCGGAGACGGAGTTGTGCCTCCACTTCCTGCTGGTTGCGTCGCACTCTCCGGCCATCCTGGAGTATCCCCAGCTCGGCCGCCCCGGCGCTTCTTTCAGCTGAGTCTAGAGCCTGCAAATTTTCGCAGATTTCAAGTTTGGTCTAAATCGAATATTTGTCATACAGCTTGTATTCCATGCAACTTTCGCCACTCTTCCTTATTTGTACAATTTATTTCCTGTTTCGAAAACAAAATATAATAAAATATATAAAAGGTCTTCTGTCAACTAGGGGAAAAATATACGTATATGAACGGCCCGACCATATAGCCATGGCTTTCAAAAGCTTATTTCTTTGCAGCTATTCGGTCGAAGTGACTGAAAACTTGCAAACAAAAACGTTCATGTCGTAAAGCTATCTGCCGGTGTTTCCTTTCAAGCAAGCACAAAGTGTGCATAAACAACAAATGGGGCACATTAACGCCATAATATGCCCGTTTTTCTGCTACCGAAATCCCATTTAAATTCCTGTCAACTTCCCTCAAGAAAAGTACAAAATATCGTCCTGATCCCTGCCATTCTTCCATTGCACTGATACTTTTTCCAAATGCTTTTATGATATTGAAACCTGCAATATTTCCGAACAAAGTATGGATTTATGATGCCAAAATGGGGGGGAGGGGGCAGTCCCCCTACCCCCCCCCCCCTACGGCGACGCCCTTGGTAGTGATAAAAGCATGTCTGGCTTACCGTGTTCGCCTTCTCGAGGAACCTCCAGAAGGTGGGATGTGCAGCCGGGAAATGTCGTCCGAAGACCGCCATATATGATTCGGCGTCATTATTCGTCCGCCTCGGCTGACCCGAGACGGACAGCCGCTCTGGCAACACACGGCGCCAGCTGACCCGAGACGGACAGCCGCTCTGGCAACACACGGCGCCAGCTGACCCGAGACGGACAGCCGCTCTGGCAACACACGGCGCCAGCTGACCCGAGACGGACAGCCGCTCTAGCAACACACGGCGCCAGCTGACCCGAGACGGACAGCCGCTCTGGCAACACACGGCGCCAGCTGACCCGAGACGGACAGCCGCTCTGGCGACACACGGCGCCAGCTGACCCGAGACGGACAGCCGCTCTGGCGACACACGGCGCCAGCTGACCCGAGACGGACAGCCGCTCTGGCGACACACGGCGCCAGCTGACCCGAGACGGACAGCCGCTCTGGCGACACACGGCGCCAGCTGACCCGAGACGGACAGCCGCTCTGGCAACACACGGCGCCAGCTGACCCGAGACGGACAGCCGCTCTGGCGACACACGGCGCCAGCTGACCCGAGACGGACAGCCGCTCTGGCAACACACGGCGCCAGCTGACCCGAGACGGACAGCCGCTCTGGCAACACACGGCGCCAGCTGACCCGAGACGGACAGCCGCTCTGGCAACACACGGCGCCAGCTGACCCGAGACGGACAGCCGCTCTGGCAACACACGGCGCCAGCCTCGTAGATACCGCTTGAAGCGGTCAACACACGGCGCCAGCTCTGGCTCCACCTGACAAGGATGAAATAGCGATGACGTTAAATGGAACCAAACTAAAATACTTTTTAGTTGTTTTTAGTTAGACTTTTAACCAGACTTTCACTAATCATTTTTGTATTATTATTTAAGACATTGTTTGTTTAAGAACATTGTTTAACCCTACCCTTGCGGGGGGCAGATTCTGCCCCTCCCGGTGGTTTTTCACATGCTGCTCCCAAACTACTAGCGCTAGAGTCTTGAAATTTTCTGACTTTTCCCAAAATTGAATAGCGCATGTATCAAAATTTTGGAAAAAATCGTCAGAGCGGAGGCGGTGCCAGGCTCCTGTTTTGGGGAGGGCATTACGAATGCGGTTGTGCAGCGCATACTTTCTTCGTAGTTTGCGTTGCAATAAATGCGTCAGAAACATTTGCAATGCAATATACATCATACATACTGGGATTGTACATGTTTTTTTTTGGCAGAGGCGCACTCAGGTATAAAAAAATGGGAGGTGATACCCTCCCTCAAATTACGTCCAACTTCAAATTAGTAAGATGATAAAAAGTGTTATTGCATGGTGCTCCCACGTTGTTTTCCTGGATCCGCCTATGCGCAATATATTAAATTTAACAAATTACAGCAAATAATGCCCACGTTTGACGTTCATGTCGTCCCAAACAATCACAAACAGCACACATTTTTTTCTCAGAAAATCCCCAGAAATGGTGGTTCAAATTACCCAAGTAGTCCAATCCCTCTCCCCCACCTTCCCCAATTATACTGCTGTTTTTTTCTTCTTCTTCAGATATCGTGACACCGGCGCCTGCTGGTTCATGCACACAGTTTAACGTACTTGTGGTCCGTCCTGGTCCAGAAGCAGAGCCCAGGCATCGCCCAGGCGGTCGGCCGGAACAAGCGGCAGCGTCAGGACCTTCCTCGCCCACCGGCTGAAGTCTGTGTTCTGCTGCTCATAGCACAGGATCAAACCCAGTCGTCGGATCTGGGAGAAATGACAAACAATTTGGAAGTGTTTCGCGACCGACATCGTTTTGTTCATACAATAATGTTGACGCAACTTCAATGATACATCAATACGCAGATGTAAGCATGACTGACCCTGGGTTTTGACACCTGTTACCAATGGTTCATCTTTATCCCTGAGTCATTTACGAAACTTCTCTTTGGGGTATATATTACGGCCACTTAACACACTGTTGAGTAAAAACTAACATTACCTATGCATGGACAGTAGCGTCAGGTTATTTAAACGCAATAGGAAGCTCGCTCATTGACAAATGTAGGGGAGGGTGGGGAATGGGCAAAGATGCCCAGGTTTTGGGAAAGCGAGCATTATGGGAAAATATTGCTCTAAATCTCTGTTCATGGATGCCTATATGCAATATGTCTGTTTGAATAATGCATATGCATCATTGTAATTAAATCAACCTATACATACTACGTGGAGTCCAATATTTGGTCACGTGGGAATTTTCCACTGTTATTTTCATGATGACGTATATGACAGTGATGAATACGCAGAAAATCACATTGGTCTTCAAAATTTCGGAGAAGCACATTTAACAAACATTGGGGGGGGGGGGGGGGGGGGGGGCTAGGCACCGTTGCAACGGTTGGTGGGATAAACTCATCATGGGGGGGGGGCGGCTTCCAAACAGATATAAAGTCCCATCCCTGGCTGAACACGTAGGGAAGTATACTGGATATCAAGGCAAGGCACAGGGAAGGGCGGGGCACGAGCCATGAACCAGGGAAGGGCAGCAATACAGGGAACAACAGGAAAATTACCACATGTAGCCCACACACCTGACGCAGCACGGCCTGGGCGTAGTGAAACCAACACCCTTGCAGTGTGGTTCCAGGCCAGGTTTCCTGCACTGATCGCTGCAGCGCCGCCTCCCAGTCCGACAAGACATGTGCCGGTGCGGCGCCGGCACCCAGGATGCGGGCTATCTGATTCAGCACGGCCCTGTTAGGCGCCGGTTACGCCGAGTCATCATCACCATGAAGGCGGGGAGCGGGCAGCCATTCACCACCAGAAAAACAATCAACAGCTGGTGGAATAGAGTGGGGACGACGCGGAACGTGCCGTCCACCAGCATGTCGACCGGAATGTTCCCCGTCGCTTGCTGCCTGGCCGCCCCCACCACTGCTCCAGCCTCTAGACCGATAGCCACCTGTGCAGGAGAAAGGCTCGGTTTGATACTGTGCATTGGGACATTTGGTGAAAGTCAACTGAAATAAATTATGAAAATAAAGAACACTTTTATTGGTGAGCAAACATACACCCGCGTAATCCAAGGTAATACACCTTTTTGCCCTATTCCCTACGGCCGGCCAGAATTACGTTAACCGGCGGTGGGATATTTATTCATTTATTTATATATTTATTATCTCACCCCCAACGGGCCATTGGCGCCCAATTACAGGAGGGCTACTGCTCCTCCCAAGACAGCAGCTAAACACACACACACACACACACACACACACACACACACACACACACACACACACACACACACACACACACACACACACACATACACATACACACACACACACACACACACACACACACACACACACACACACACACACACACACACACACACACACACACACACACACACACACACACGCACATTCGCACGCACGCACACACGCACGCACATACGCACGCACGCACACACACACGCACGCACGCACGCACGCACGCACGCACACATGCAGTGTTATGACCATCCTCCCAGGTGACGATGTTTAATTTAAACGCCGACAACTTAGCAATGAAACTCGGCTTAGTTCTACAAATATACAGTTATTTCAAAAATAGTAAATTAAAGGGGATTCAACAGAGATTGAGAGCATGATTTTTCCATAATGCTCGCTTTCCCAAAACCTGAGCATTAAGTTGAACTCATCTCTGCGTCCAGAGGTATGACATAATGGTCGTGACCTCTTCGCTGGACCAGTCTCTGGTCAGCAACGATCGCTGTTGCCCGGCACCTGATGCCCTTATTTCCGTCGCTGTAGTAGCACCTGCAGAGAAGAAAAAATCCGCTGAAATAAACAGTCGGCAGAACGCTATGCATTGCACTTCACTTACTAAACGTACTTACGCCAAGAAACCGAAGCTCGGGACATCTGTCTCATGTAAAACAATAATTGTATCTGATTTAATTTGCCATGAAGACATAAACCTGGAGAAAAGAAGATGGGTGTGGGATGCCTACTTGCGTAAATTTTCCCTTTGCCCAATAGTCCCAATTCCCTATTTTCTTAATGGGCGCACTAAATACATTCGACCATTGCTATTAACTTTTTGGTAGGTGCCTATATGATATCTATTAACTATGCTTACCTTTGTTTCACTCATAGGTTGTACAGTGTTTTTCATAATGAATGTTACTTTTAAATCAGCCGTAGGAAGACCACAGATATTATAAAGCTCGCGGATTTTTAGGTTATATTGTTGCAAAAACGTGAAGGTTTTTATCTGTGCAAAAATTACCCCGAAACAATTAGTCTGATGGATGTTATAGGCCAACAATGTCGAGGCCCAAGAAACGCTGCAAGGCGCCGTTTTCAAACGAAGAGGCAGTTTAGGCAGTCCCTCAGTATGGTGCGCTGAAAAGCATAGCTGCAGTGCGCCGAAAGTTTGGCAGTCACTTTCAGAAAATAAATGGCATACCATCAAGGATGGCTTTCAAGAGACTGGTCGAAAGGTCTCAGTCAACAGGCTCCATCTCCCCATCAAAGCCTCAGGGTCGAACTGCAACATCAGCTGAGCTCGTGGAGAAAACTCGACAGATGGTGGAGCCATATCAAGCAGCCAAGAAAAGCATCTGTCCCCAGGATTGCCAAGTCGTTGCCACATCCACAACTGTGTGGCGGATTATGCGGGTGTGTGGCGGATATGAGAAGCTAGGGTGGAAGCCGTATAAGCCCCATGTTACCGTGCCGCTGAACGCAGCCCACCAGGCAGGCAGACGAGAATTATGCAAGTAGCTTGCTGATAATTCTGCAATTGTTGGCCTATAACATCCATCAGACTTATTGTTTCGGGGTAATTTTTGCACAGATACAAACCTTCACGTTTTTGCAACAATATAACCTAAAAATCCGCGAGCTTTATAATATTTTTGGTCTTCCTCCGGCTGATTTAAAAGTAGCATTCATTATGAAAAACCGACGTATCAAACGTTCGTGAGGACACAAAGGTTTGTAACCAAGGCATACAACATAAAACATAGGTTTATACGTGTTTTACATCAAGTTAATTGATTTCCAATCGGTGAACATGTAACTGTCATGGATTCAATATTTAGGTAATAATTATGTCACCAAAATGAGAGTAATGGCAATACTATGTATGCACACACTGTTCGTTTCGCTACAATTAGGGGTTAATACAACGCCTCTCCATTTTCATATTTTGTACTTTTAATTCCCATCTCAAGTATGCCCAGCGAAACGTTCCACATAACTCATATACAAAGCGGTGTGCATACCGTTTACGTTAACTGTGTCAGGTGTGTATTATATCTACATATTACACCAAAAGCGGGTATGTATTGTATATTTAATCACTCGGTCCGGTTCCGATACCAGCCATATTAATCGGTCGTTTTCATCGGGCCTTTCAAAATAATGTCTGAACGCAGTGAGGAATATATTTTCATGAATATAGCACGAATACAATTAGCCAATTTTATAATTTAATGTACGAGCTTGCGAGTACATTTAATTGAAACACCCTTATGGGAAAGCGACGGCATCATGGCTAGTATCGGGACCGGGCCGGAAGATTAAATCGATTATAGCAAATGTTCATCGGCGAAGTCTCACTTCACCCTACTGTGGGAAGGGTTTCCTAAGAATCGAAACAAGAAAAAAGTTGGCACGGTGTAAACAGCAATCCCGTCAATGGATATTTATATGAACGTTACGTATAACACATTGATGCCCATCTCCTCAAATTGCATCCCTCTATAGCTTCAGGCGTTTTCGAAATATAAAGGCGTCCTGTTTTGACCAGATGGTTCAGATAGTGACCCGGGCGGCGCTCCGCCACCCCCCCCCCCCCCCCCCCCCCCCCCGCGCGCGTCTACTGCCGCGTTCTCGGTAACCTGATCCCTGACCCAGTCCCTCTCCCCCCCCCACACTCCTACTGCATTCCCACGCTGCTTTCCTCATTGGTGACTTGACAGACATGACTCGGGGCACGTGGTTATCGACCGTGGGGACAACCAAACGGTCTGTTTAGGCAGTGGTGCAGTTCATATCTCTTCACTGCCAATGAAAGAGCACACATAAGAACATATTCAATGCACCTACGCTTCCATGTTTTGGTCTGGAACGTAAGGATAAAACTTAACCTTCGGTTACTTCCCTATGGAGATGGCACGTTTCACTAAATCAGTGTACACGTCCTCTGCTTTGCACCAGTGGAGGTCAGCTTTCCTCCGGAGTATTTGCATTGCATCATGCACTCGTGAACTCGTGCATGAAATGTGCAAATTGCACATATTTGATTCGCGGAATATTCAGAATAGTATCCCTACTGCGTTCGGATACTATTTTACAGTGCAATTCATGTTCTCACTCCGTTCGGGCATTAATGCAAATACCCCGGGAAAGCCGACCACATAATATTGCTTAACAAGACATTATATCATACTCCCAGGACACAAAAATACGACGTCGGCTGCACGATTGGATGGTTGGGACCGGGGTCTGCGCAACAAAGTCAGTTTAACGCGGATCTTTACCTCGGAAATCCGTCCATTGAAGAGGTTCAGAATAAATTTATAAAATATGTCAAACTTATTAACATTAACATTAACAAATTAACAAATACAATTATTTGACTACATTTTAAGCTTCCCTTGCTTTTGTCACCAGAACCGAAATGCCATAGTGGCGTATTTGAACATATATTGGTGCTTCTTATTGTTGGCATTCGGCGACACACACTGTCGAATAACGCATATGTATACTCGCGAGTGGTGTAATTATTTAATTCAGCGCCACCATGCAAAATTTGAACGCTGACTTCTCGCAGTCTCACCTCAAGGCCTCGTACAATTACGGCCAATACTCCAATCTCTGCCGTGGTTTATCAGATTAATAATCAACACATGGTTATTGAATTTCGAGCTAACTGGCGGTCGGTTAAGTATTGCTTCAATACGTAACTCAATGGCAAAGAGCGATGTCGGCCTGATATAACATAGATACATGTGTGTTTAACTGTCGCTTCGCCTCCTAACAACCTATCAGTCAGTATGACAGTATGATGCACCCACTTTTCTCACGAACATATATCGGTAGTCGGTACATTTCTGACCGTTATTTGCAACAACTTGGTCGGAAATTGCTTGGGGATGGCATGTTTTACTGACAAGACAAGCGAAAAATAGTCGGAAGTTACTTTAGGTAGATGCGGTCCGTGTTTCGTAGCCTGAACTTAGCAAGGTAAGTGTGGCCGTCGTCTGCTGTATACACCTGTGTTCCTCTTCGGAAGCCTTCTTCTACCTCAAACTGCATGACACATGAATGCACAAAACAGCCTTCAACCACACACGACGGAGATCGGCGGGTCACTGTCCAGCGCGAACAACCTCGCCAGTCTCACGCCCAGTAAAACAGATGCTCTTCAGGGGCGCGAGCTGACGACAGCTACAACGGTCGGCCTTCCGCGGGGCGCCGGTTTCAGATGTCAGCAGGGTTCGGTGTTAGTTTATTTTCTCTTCTAATAAATAAGCACAAACTCCAAAGCTTTTCATTCACAAATATATTGACAAAATATGTTTTGGAAAAAGAAGAAAAAAAATCACTACGCTCAAGTTATGTGAGGTCACCAGAGGTCACATAGTAATTTCTTCATAAAATATCAAAAACCAAAACCTGAACCCAGAATGATCCTCGTCTTATTACGAGTCAGCCAATATCCGGTTTTATAGGAAGAAGTTAATTGGTGGTGGTGTTATCGGCCTCCGAAGAAAGCCATGCAGAGGGTAGTTAAATATTTCTGTTGATCGGCAAAATTTATTGGCGTAAGTTTACGTACTCGCAAGTTAAAACAGGTCCAGCTCACAGTGTCATCTAATTTGTTAACGGCTACTGCCAACGAATGCAGGTCCTGCTGGTAAGGAGCAAATATCGAGCACCAAAGTGACTTGAACCCACCTAGCCAGGACGGGCGAGTTTCCAGCTAGGCCGACGCTCAAGCGAATGAGCAACGTTGGCGGACTGTTCTGAGGCTTTTCTTAATTCTGAGATGAGAGTTCATGACAGAGCTTGTTGCCTGCTGGACTGCGTCACGAGACACGACATTCCTTGACATCAAAGAGATCCATGTCAATCAAAACAACAATCACACAACAGATGCTTCTAACGGACAACCAAGGCAATGGGATGGCACAGATACCCCTTCCCAAACCTTACTTCTCAGACTCATGCGTTTGCCAGCCTCCTAATGTGAGGGGTTCCTCTCTTGAATCAGGGGCGTCGCCATCGGGGGGCTGGAGGGACGCCCCCCTAGAATCTATCCGACCGGAGTCAGCCCCCTTGAACTCGAATTTAGTGACTTGATATATCATCTTTACGCTTTGAAGGTTATTGAAAATATGTATCTTGATTATGAAATGTTGTTTGTTGATGCTAAAACTTACTAAAAAAATAAATTTTCTTTGCGGATTTTTGCGGGTAGCTGGCTTCAGTGACGCACGCAGGATTCCATTTCGCAGGGGGGGGGGGGGGGTCAGAGCCCTAAGAACGGGCCTCCTTGTGTGCGGGCCCCCACCCGTTTTTTTAAAGAAAACTTCGCGGATTTCGGTCACTTGTTTTTTAGCGGGCCCCCTACAGCATGGAATTTGAGAGATGATAATTGTCTTGGCAATTTCGTGGAAGGTGACTGCGTGTGCTACTGATGTGCGAATTTTAGGTGCGTGTGCTACTGATGTGCGGTACAACTGTCGAGAGTTGACGAAATGAGGTCAATGACAACACGCAGAACTGATAACACGCAACACGGTGAACGGATACGGTATTTTCGTAGCAGGTGATCAGTTGGCGCGACAAATGACTGATTTTTACAACATACAGCATCGCAACAAATGTGGAGACGGTCTCGCGCATGACTTGAGAATGCATAACCAATGGATCCAGGGTTTGGTGTCAACCAGTTGCTGCATAGCTGTCTCGAAGCTGCGCACAGGCTTTCTGGAGTTTGGTCAAAATGAGAGAAGCATGGGGAACAGATCGCGTAAAAATGTAAAACGACGTAATAACTAGAGGTGTTTGTTTTTGTTCGGGAGATCTGCTACCCCATTGTCTTTGGTGGACTTGGATACTCAAAATCATCGGTCCCTAGGTACATCTCTACACCTTTTTAAGTTCAATTTAAAGGGAAATAATGACCTTTTGATTTTCTTAGCAACAATTTGTTTTGGCTACCGTTATGGTATTAAAATGATGTGATCTAAATTTAAGAATAAAATAAAATTATTCCCTAATTCGAAGTTGGAAGTTTGGGAAAATTAATGATCGGTATCCTCCCTCCACTATTGAAAAGCGATACAGCTTTTGTATCAATCTGTTCAACGTTGTTTAATTTGCACTTTTAAACAAATCGCCGACACTAAATAGGTCGCCGTCGAAGTGCATCGATGAGCTTCCGATTTAATTGCCAGTTTGTTTTTGTTTTCAATGGTTGTTAATTGTAAAGGATGGGCGGGTATATAATCACAATAAGCAGAACGCAAAATATATTTTCCACACCATTGCGTAAAAAAAACAATACAGGAAAAGCCCGGAGTTTGATGGAAACCGAAAAGTACTTGGCAAGAACCGGTCGTTGAAAGTGTGGAACGCTGATCAAGATTAAATTGAAATGTCTCTCGGAAGGAATTTGTATATGCAAAATGCAATTAATTTACATCATATGTTGGCCTCGTCTGTCGATTTCAAGTGCTAACTCCATTTTTGTGGGAAAATGTCATTATTTTCCTTCATTATTAATTGAAAAAAGCTGAAGTTCGATTTAAAAAAAAGATCAAGTTCGATTTAAAAAAAGTATAGACTTCAATTTAAAAAGGAAGACCTTTTTAAATGTAATGCGTGGTAAAAGCATGGAAAACGATGAACCATATTGTATGGATTTAAGTCACATTTGCAACGCAATTTGAGACACATTTGATGCATTTGATCGGGAAACGTAGATAATCGAAACAGAACGCAAAATATTGTAATCATATATGCATACCTACTAATGCCGGCAAAAGATGTCAGTACCTGGAGGTTGCGATCGACAATGCGATACCAAAAATAACTCTCCTTATGTGCCTCCGCCATGCAACCATGGGCACTTGCAGCGACACTTCCCTGGGTGCATGGCCCTGACAGACCTGGCTATGGGGGTGTAGCCTGTAGTTTGTGCGTTGGGAACCATGCATGCACAGTCGGTCTAATCAGTATCTTCCCTTACCATGTTTCTAAAACTCATTAATTTTACTTTTGTGTTTATGAAGGACTGATTTAAGGGAACATGTGGTACCTACCTAGGTATATACATACGTACCACATGTTCCCTTAAATCAGTCCTTTATGCACACAGAAGTTAAATTAGATGAGTTTTAGAAACATGGTAAGGGAAGATACTTATTAGACCGACTGTACATGTATGATGTACAGTCGATCTATTATGTATCTTCCCTTTTTTAGTTTCTAAAACTATCTAATTTCACTGATTTAAGGGAACATGTGGTACCTTACTAGGTAGGTACCACATGTTCCCTTATGTCAGTCCTTTATGTACACAGAAGTGAAATTAGATGAGTTTTAGAAACTGAAAAGGGGAAGCTACATAATATACCGACTGCACACATAATGGTGTTGAGCCCCAGTTGAGTATCTGCACACTTGAACACTATCGGAAGGCGACTTGTTGACATGTATAAAAGAATAAAGGCCTTGAAGAGTTCGTCATCTTGTTATGATTAGCGGGAAGTTCACGGTTTTATTCATAAATATTTTTCCGCAATTATATAATTATAATAGTTTTTCCGCCCGCTTATATTGCGCTCATTCAGCCCCGAACGCCAGCATTTAAACTCGAATTCTATATTTTTAACTTGAAGTATGTATAGCCGTTTTAAACCAAACTTCAGCTTTTTGAACTGAAGTTTAGCTTTTTTAAATCGAACTTCATCTATTTTAAATCGAACTTTATCTTTCTTAAATCGAACTTCAGCTTTTTAAATTTAAGTTTATCTTTTTAAATCGAACTTCAGATTTGTTTTTAATTGAAGTTTATCTTTTTTAAATCGAACTTCAGCTTTTTTAAATTGCACTTTATCTTTTTTAAATTGTGCTTAAAAAGTAGTATGGTGTAGTTTGGTGGTAAAACGTAACATGTGCAAAATAGCGAGGCATTTTATTTCATCAGTGAAGTTGAGTGTTACAATATTATTTGCCTACGCCCGTAGATGTTTGAAATGCACACATTGTAGTGTAGATAGAAACCGCGCTTGCACGGGACTTCATATTCTCTAGGCATGAAGGATTATCTCTTCGGAACTTGAGGCAATTTGAGAAATTGGGCCAACTTTTTATCTTTCTAGCCTCCCAGACTAATGCCTTCTACAGGTTTAAAAGTCCCAGCCCTTGGACGTGAAAGTCCCGTACGCTAGGCTACGTTCGCGAACGGAATAGGAATGGAGGTGCTGGGGAGGCGTTTTTCGCCCCCCCCCCTCCTTTGGTTTTTCGACATATTCAGAAAACATAGAGATATCGACTTGAAACTTTCAGCAACTTGAAATGAATCGCTAGACCAAGTTTTGGCTAAACTTGGGTCCTCGGCAAGTCACGTCAGGTCACCAGGTCAGGTCAAATGACATGACCACCAAACAACTTTTAGGTAGCACCACCGGCACAGTGGTTAATCGAGCGACATAAAACTCATGGCACGTCATGAAGTGATTAGGGACTACAATTCGTTTATCTCGGATTTTCTATATCGGTGACATAAGGTTAAGTTATGATCGTGACCTTTTCAATGTAACTTTTTGGGGAAAACACAAACACGCATATTTCTCAGTTGTAAATGGATAGATTTAGTTCATGTTTGCTCTAGCCACTAGTTTCAGGACCGGACCCAGTTGTGACCAGGTTCTCGTCCTGACCCGGCCCCATATCATGCCTTTGCCAGCACCGGGCACCTGCCTCGATCGGGCCTGACCAAGAACGGGCCGCCCGTATCAATAATGTGCAAGGACCGGGCCCTGTTGTGACGGACCCTCGAACTGACCGGGCCCCAGGTTACGTCTGCCAGCACCGGGGTCCTGCCCTGATTGGGCCCCTACCAGGAACGGGCCCGTATAGATAATTTGCGAGGAGCGGGCCCTGTTGAGACCGGGCCCTCGTCCTGACCGGGCCCCGTATCACGCCTTTGCCAGCACCGGGCCCCTGCCTCAATCGGACCTGACCAAGACCGGGCCCCTACCAGAAATGGACCCGTATCAAAATTATGCAAGGACCGGACCCTGTTGTGACCTGGCCCCATATCACGCCTTTGCCAGCACCGGACCCCTGCCTCGATCAGGCCTGACCAAGACCGGGCCCCTACCAGGTATGGGCCAGAATACGGGCCCCTCAGAAATTTCGGGAGGTACAGCTGACCCCTTTGACCCCCCTGCGTGCGCCACTGGCTGGCCTGGCACCTTGCCTATATGCGCATTCTGTATTGTGTAAGCAGGGGTTGATGGGTAATTGATGTGGGTTTGCTGGGCGAGGCGGGACATATATATATATATATATATATATATATATATATATATATATATATATATATATATATATCTATATCTATTCCTGTACCTGTACCTGTACCTGTACCTGTACCTGTACCTGTTATGTATGTATGCATGTATGTATGTATGTATGTATGTATGTATGTATGTATGTATGTATGTATGTATGTATGTATGTATGTATGTATGTATGTATGTATGTATGTATGTATGCATGTATGTATGTATGTATGTATGTATGTATGTATGTATGCATGTATGTATGCATGCATGTATGCATGTATGCATGTATGCATGTATGCATGTATGCATGTATGCATGTATGCATGTATGCATGTATGCATGTATGCATGTATGCATGTATGCATGTATGCATGTATGCATGTATGCATGTATGCATGTATGCATGTATGCATGTATGCATGTATGCATGTATGCATGTATGCATGTATGCATGTATGCATGTATCCATGTATGCATGTATGCATGTATGCATGTATGCATGTATGCATGTATGCATGTATGCATGTATGCATGTATGCATGCATGCATGCATGCATGCATGCATGTATGCATGTATGCATGTATGCATGTATGCATGTATGCATGTATGCATGTATGCATGTATGCATGTATGCATGTATGCATGTATGCATGTATGCATGTATGCATGTATGCATGTATGCATGTATGCATGTATGCATGTATGCATGTATGCATGTATGCATGTATGCATGTATGCATGTATGCATGTATGCATGTATGCATGTATGCATGTATGCATGTATGCATGTATGCATGTATGCATGTATGCATGTATGCATGTATGCATGTATGCATGTATGCATGTATGCATGTATGCATGTATGCATGTATGCATGTATGCATGTATGCATGTATGCATGTATGCATGTATGCATGTATGCATGTATGCATGTATGCATGTATGCATGTATGCATGTATGCATGTATGCATGTATGCATGTATGCATGTATGCATGTATGCATGTATGCATGTATGCATGTATGCATGTATGCATGTATGCATGTATGCATGTA
>JAXIVJ010006293.1:0-2500 GCA_036785665.1 Chirona hameri
TATGGCGAAAATGCAGACGAATAACATGTCTACTGATTCGTCATGATCTGCACGACATAGTCTCAGAGTGCAAAGCCATTAGATGGTTTGGTTGGTTGCACGGCTGCATCAAAGCCAAGCGCTCCCGGTGTCGGCACTACCGCACACTCCCGCCCGCGCCTGACGCGCAGAATCGCCCCTGGCGACGCGCGAGCTGAGGTCACATGTGACCTGACGTCACATGGTGTACAGATTCGATGTTGGCCGAGCCGGGCCGGCGTCGCCCCGGCTCGGCCGAGGAGTCCCGGTCGAATGTAGTGCATGCCTTCAATGTCTGGTCGGGACGGGCAAATGTCGGTCCTGACAACGATCGGGGTTCGCCACAACTGCGTGCTTCGGCTGAGATGCAAGTTTGGTCATAAACTGCGTATAGTTTTGACTTGCAAAGATGTTGCCTTATATCGCACCACAGAGCTTCTAAATATCTATAAAATACCCCGATGACAAATGAACACTAAGCCAGTGTGTCCCGCAAGTAAGCAGCCAGTTCAGTGGCACCGGGAGGCGCCGACAAGTTGTGATATTCACGTCATATTATTATATTTAGAATTGCAGACTATTGCAGATTGTATAGACAATCTGCAATAGTCTGCAATAACATTCATATACGATAGTGTAACCCTACATCCCCACTAACATGCCAAATTTCGCGTTTGTGACTGCAAAGTGCGAAGAGTTATCAAGCATCAAGTAATATCCGAACGGATAGACGAACAGGTAGCTGCCACTTCTCATCAGTGGTATGAAATAGCTCTCTATGTAACCAATAACTATCATATGTAACATGAGAAGCGATTCTAACAGGTTGTGCCAAATTCCGCGCCGTATATATATAGAAGATGCTTCCTGACCTATTGGCTACAAAGTGCAGTATTAAGCTGATAAGAACAGATTTTTATTTAAAAAAAGTATATGTTTCAAAAACAACAGCCTGAAAGCAAAAAGGGTCAAAACATAATTATAGTCGAAAAGCGATTGGCCGCGCAGGGCCAGTATGGGGCCCACTATGTGGGCCATCCATGCAGATGGGGGTTGCTGCCACAAGCTGGGCAGACCCCTGTGGCGTCGCGCACTCCCGGAGCACAGGCTCAGACGGGAGGCGACACCACACACAAAACAAGAAAACAGACAGTGTGGGCAGACAGGCGTGTACAAAAAGAAACATGACAATGGGGAGGAGGGCAAAGGGCCACGCATGGCCGGTATGGGGCCCACTACTGTGGGCCAACCATTCACTGGGGCCATGGGCACCCCTGGAGCAACCTGCTCGACAGGGCGTGCCCAGATAGAACAAAAAACAACATAACAACAACACACGGGGAGGGGGGGGGGGGACACGTCACACGGCATGTGCCAGCACATCACCGTAACATGAAGGTGATGGTAATGATCACCTCCCCGCCACGGTGCTCGCACTCTGTCCGCACTCGCGGCCACGCAGGACCGGACACTGTCACTGCGGGCTGGGCGGGGCGGGTGGTCCCGTCGCGACCTCCGCGCGCGCGGCGGCTACCACGGGCGGGGGCGGCCAGCGGCGGCGGGCGGGCGGGCGAGAGGGGCGGGTCGGCGGGGGGTCGGCGGCCCGGCAGGCCCCCTCGATCAGGGGACGCGGGTCGCCGGGCTCCGCCTCGTCCACGGCGGCCGCGGGGCCCAACACCAGGGCGAGGAAGGGGCGGCGCGTCCACGGTGGGTGGGGGTGGGCGGGCGGGTGGGGGGCGGGTCAGCGGCGGTCGGCGGGAGGTCTGCGGCCCTGCGGGCCCCCTCGATCAGGGGCCGCGGGTCGCTCGGCTCCGCCTCGTCCACGGCGGCCGCGGGGCCCGACACCACGGCGAGGGGGGAGAGGCACGTCCACGCTAGGCAGGTGGCCGGCTGGGGGAGCGGTACCAACCGGGTGGGAGGGGCCGGTGGTCGCTGGGGGTAGGGGATGGGTCGGTCCAGCTGGGGTTGGCAGGAGAGGGCCTCTACTGCGGGGTGGTCCGTCCAGGGTCGGCGGAGGTCGGTCGCCCGAGGGGGCAGGGACCAGGGCAGTCGGCGGCAGGCCATCACGGTCAGAGGCCCCCGCTCGACGCCAGCGGCGGCCGCCGCGCCTGCTCCGTGGAAGGGAGGCTGGCGGCGGGACACCTGAGGGGGAGGAGGGGACACGTCGGGCAGGAGGCGGCACGCCGGCGGCAGCCGGTGCAGGGCCGGGTAGGGGAGGGAATAACAGGGGACTGGCCAAGGCCGGTCGGGTCCGACTGGCGCCGGCCGGGGAAAGGACCAGTGGGCTGGGACCGGGGAGGCAGGGATCACCGGACGGATCCGCGGCAGCGGCGGGGCCAGGCGGAAAGGGGTGGCGGTTGCCAGCCGCCAAAACCGGGAGTCGTCCGGGGCGCTCCCCGGGGAGGGGCACAAGGGGGGGGGGGGGGCACTCACCGCGCGGCGGCGGCGGCCGCGGCAGCGACCACGGTGCGGGCAGCCACAG
>JAXIVJ010006293.1:15000-32500 GCA_036785665.1 Chirona hameri
GGGAATGTTTCACCTTTCTGAAATTTGTCGGATATACACTGGTTGTAGTAGAAAATATGCAGTAAGTGCTGCTGAAAACCATGGTGATATTTTTCAATAGAAAAATCACTCAACTTTATACAAATTAAGCTTTTAGATTTGGGCGAATGACGTCATTATTGAGCTATAGACCGCCGCTGATTGGTTGACAAAGTGGGATTGGCTGAAAAGGCCGCTGTCAGCCAATCAGCGGCTGCACCTGTCTGGAGCCATTTTGCAAATGATGAATACAATTGCTTACAAAACGTTTAAGTTTTTGGGAAAATGACCTTAGTAAATGAGACATTTCAATACCGGCCCAAGATAATGGCTATCTCAGTTTAAAACTAATACAAAGGTGAAACATTCCCTTTAATATAATGACCAAGATGAAGAATATCCACGACAGATTGTTACATAAAAGGGAAACAGGAAAATACATAGAAGTTACAAAAAGGTCGCCGGGTGAAGCACCTGTGGACCCGGCCAATCCACCGCCATTCGATGGGCATGGCGTCAAAGTGCGCAATGACCATGGAGAGGCATGCTTCAGGTCCGACCTAAGGAGAGTCTACGAAGAGTCTCACCCGGAGTCATATGTAGACACCCACACGCTGCTCTCTCACGGCTACCACCAGGCCATCAGCCTCATCAGCCAGCAGACCCCGTGTGTTCTACATAGACTCACACGCTGCTCTCACGGCTAACACCAGACTGTGTGTGTGATTGGGGTTTTTGGGGGGCGCTTCAGCGCGTTGAGACTATCAGCCGATCATCGAGCAGCGTGTGTTCGAGACACGCACATGTGGACCATTTAAACCCCGACTTGTGCAATAGTGTGGTCGTCGACCACACGATCGGGGTACGCGAGGCGCTGGTCACCCCACACTGCTCAGCAGCCCGGGTTTCGTGGTTGGGCGCGCTCGTGTTGGGACCTCGTCCCTCGCAACACCTATCGGGCGCCGGGATCGCGCGGCTCACCGACTTCCCCCTCACCTAACCATTGCCCCGTTGGCGGGCCCTGGTGGAGGCCAAGCCTTGGTTAGGAGGTCGTCGTTACCGTGCAAAATCCCTGACTGACGAGGCCGGGATACCACAAACCAACTGAGTCCGTGTCGACTCGGAATCAGTAGGTTTGCGGCCGGTTCCACCGAGCGGACTTTAAACCCTGGATGGGGTTAACCAACCTTCGGTTACAGGGTCCGTGCAAGCCACGCCCGTAACATTAATTTGGAACGGTTAGTGCTAGTCGATTTGTCAAAATAAACGCGTGCTTTAACATGTACTGTCTGACATTGGTGGATACTGAACAGTTTGAAGGGCGATGTGGGCAAATATCCAAAAAGTCTCCAACAATTCGGAAAACTGATCGGTTTTCGTTTGTTTTAGCATTGACAGTTTACTTAAAGTAAACTTAAATGGGTACACATTGCTTACATTTTATTTCCAATCAGGAAATGTGTTACATTTACGTTGATTTCCGGTGGTGGGAAAGTTGAACCCCTGTTTCGCCCATGAGCGCTTAGTCACTGATTGCAAGACATGGTTATCAGAATCTCTATGTACATGTTCGTCATCTGCACGTGCTTATTGCAAAAAGTCGAGGGACTCGCCAAACGTTCTAAATTAAACGGACTTGACTGCCCGCTGGTCCTCCCCATAGCTAAGCCTGGGTTGCATCGCGGGGGATAGCGCGAATGGCAGATAGTGGTGGGGCAGAAAGAAGTGCATGGTCTGGACATGCTACTGCACTGTGCCACTATAATACTGCTCTAGTATTGATCCATCACCGGTTTACTGCTTTACAGTACCTGCTAAAGCGTCCCCCCGTGGCTGCCGGGAACCTTATACGCAGTACCTGCTAAAGTCAGTTTCTAGTGCGACACCCAGTGTCCACCAGTCGCCACGCGACCACTCTCATCACGGCTGTCACCCCGTGCGACACCCAGTGTCCACCAGTCGCCACGCGACCACTCTCATCACGGCTGTCACCCCGTGCGACACCCAGTGTCCACCAGTCGCCACGCGACCACTCTCATCACGGCTGTCACCCCGTGCGACACCCTGTGTCCACCAGTCGCCACGCGACCACTCTCATCACGGCTGTCACCCCGTGCGACACCCAGTGTCCACCAGTCGCCACGCGACCACTCTCATCACGGCTGTCACCCCGTGTCCACCAGTCGCCACGCGACCACTCTCATCACGGCTGTCACCCCGTGCGACACCCTGTGTCCACCAGTCGCCACGCGACCACTCTTAGCACGGCTGTCACCCCGTGCGACACCCTGTGTCCACCAGTCGCCACGCGACCACTCTCATCACGGCTGTCACCCCGTGCGACACCCAGTGTCCACCAGTCGCCACGCGACCACTCTCATCACGGCTGTCACCCCGTGCGACACCCTGTGTCCACCAGTCGCCACGCGACCACTCTCATCACGGCTGTCACCCCGTGCGACACCCTGTGTCCACCAGTCGCCACGCGACCACTCTCATCACGGCTGTCACCCCGTGCGACACCCAGTGTCCACCAGTCGCCACGCGACCACTCTCATCACGGCTGTCACCCCGTGCGACACCCAGTGTCCACCAGTCGCCACGCGACCACTCTCATCACGGCTGTCACCCCGTGCGACACCCTGTGTCCACCAGTCGCCACGCGACCACTCTCATCACGGCTGTCACCCCGTGCGACACCCAGTGTCCACCAGTCGCCACGCGACCACTCTCATCCCGGCTGTCACCCCGTGCGACACCCAGTGTCCACCAGTCGCCACGCGACCACTCTCATCACGGCTGTCACCCCGTGTCCACCAGTCGCCACGCGACCACTCTCATCACGGCTGTCACCCCGTGCGACACCCTGTGTCCACCAGTCGCCACGCGACCACTCTCATCACGGCTGTCACCCCGTGCGACACCCAGTGTCCACCAGTCGCCACGCGACCACTCTCATCACGGCTGTCACCCCGTGCGACACCCTGTGTCCACCAGTCGCCACGCGACCACTCTCATCACGGCTGTCACCCCGTGCGACACCCTGTGTCCACCAGTCGCCACGCGACCACTCTCATCACGGCTGTCACCCCGTGCGACACCCAGTGTCCACCAGTCGCCACGCGACCACTCTCATCACGGCTGTCACCCCGTGCGACACCCAGTGTCCACCAGTCGCCACGCGACCACTTACCACGTCTATCACGGCTGCTGATACAGTACTGCCGATCCATGCACCTTATATGCGGTATCTGCCAAAGCAGAAGTTAGCCAGTGTCTAGTACGACACGCTGTCTCGACCAGTCGCCACGCGACCACTCTTACCACGTCTATCACGACTGCTGATGCAGTACTGCCGATCCATGCACCTTATATGCGGTATCTGCCAAAGCAGAAGATAGCCAGTGTCTAGTACGACACGCTGTCTCGACCAGTCGCCACGCGACCACTTACCACGGCTATCACGGCTGCTGATACAGTACTGCCGATCCATGCACCTTATGTGCGGTATCTGCCAAAGCAGAAGTTAGCCAGTGTCTAGTACGACACGCTGTCTCGACCAGTCGCCACGCGACCACTCTTACCACGTCTATCACGACTGCTGATGCAGTACTGCCGATCCATGCACCTTATATGCGGTATCTGCCAAAGCAGAAGTTAGCCAGTGTCTAGTACGACACGCTGTCTCGACCAGTCGCCACGCGACCACTCTTACCACGTCTATCACGACTGCTGATGCAGTACTGCCGATCCATGCACCTTATATGCGGTATCTGCCAAAGCAGAAGTTAGCCAGTGTCTAGTACGACACGCTGTCTCGACCAGTCGCCACGCGACCACTTACCACGTCTATCACGACTGCTGATGCAGTACTACCGATCCATGCACCTTATATGCGGTATCTGCCAAAGCAGAAGTTAGCCAGTGTCTAGTACGACACGCTGTCTCGACCAGTCGCCACGCGACCACTTACCACGTCTATCACGACTGCTGATGCAGTACTGCCGATCCATGCACCTTATATGCGGTATCTGCCAAAGCAGAAGTTAGCCAGTGTCTAGTACGACACGCTGCCTCGACCAGTCGCCACGCGACCACTTACCACGGCTATCACGGCTGCTGATGCAGTACTGCCGATCCATGCACCTTATATGCGGTATCTGCCAAAGCAGAAGTTAGCCAGTGTCTAGTGTGACACGCTGTCTCGACCAGTCGCCACGCGACGACTCTTACCACGTCTAGCAGGTCCTGCCGAGGTCGACGCCGATCTCTTAGCCACTGCGGCACGTCGCTGCCGGCGCTGTGGTTTGCACCGCAACAGACAGTGGTGCTGTAACTGGGTGACAAACACCGGCTCAGCCAGAATCAGACACTCGTCAGAGTCGGCCATCTTGTCGATGACGCGTTGCACGTCGCCCACGGATACGGTCATGTCTGTGCTGTTTGAGCAGAGATGACAACACACCTCTGCCGCCACGTCGCGCTCGTGCCGCCTTCTCCACGCAGCGTTGATGGCGTCGCCGATGGCGTTCTCAAAGTGCGTCCAGTCACCGTCACCCTCTGCGGCCACGTGATGACGCCACGTTTTGGCCGCGTTGATTTTAATTTGGCGCTCGAAAATTTCCGACTCCAAAACGTCTTCGTTCAGCCGTTGCATCTGAAGCTCCTCAAGCGTGGGCCACTGGCCGTCCGGAATGTGCAGGTGCTTGGGGTGTTTGACGCGCGACACGACCACCGTCCAAAAGCCGGGAGTCTCTACCCACGTCTTGACCTTGGCGATTACCCGTTCCAGAGTGGCTCCCTGGCCCTTGAAGCCGGTGAAGGCGCTGCCACCTTCCAATGGTGGACCGACGCGAAACTCGGTGTGCCGGTCGTCGCGGTGCGCTGATGCCTTGTCACGTTTGCCGGTGTCTCGGCCACGTTTAACCATACGAATCGGCACCAAATCGTCGGCATCTTCGATGCCCAGCACGTTTGGACCGCCATTGTCCGTATAGGACGGCACACGCACGACTATGAACTCGGGCAGGTGGGGCGGATGCTTAGGCGTGCGAAACACCACCTGCACAGTCGCCGACATTCGGACCAGTTCAGAGAGCCGCCGTTCGTCGCCATCGACGGTCTGACCGTTGACTCGCAAGATCACGCTTCCGACGGGAATCTGATACATGCGCTCCCTGTCCGAGCCGGGCGTGTCGATCGGTGACGTCAGCGTCACGCCGCTGGTCGCCACTTTGGCGTCGTACTCCCTTCTGGTCAGGGTGGCTTGCCAGTCGTCGTCCAGATACAGCGGGCCGACAAACTCCACGTGAGCGCCGTTGAAGAGACCGACAGAGGGCGCCACGTTCTCCAGCAGCATCAGTGGAAGGCCGCTGCACGCAAAGAACACGGACGACACGCTGCGAAACTCTTTCGCCGACAGCTTCTGCAGTCTTTGCGCCTTCTTGGCCGGAACATGCTGGGCGTTGACGGCCATCAACGGTGTGTTGCGGTCGTTGGCGAAGCGCACTAGCGCCTTGGCGTTGTCCGACTCGACGGTGGCACGGTTTTCGGACCACTGGCTGAACCAGTGATTACCGTGCAGTGTGACTGCGCCTGCCCACGTCGCATCGTCTTCCATGTCCTCAGGAGTGGCTGTGTTGTCGCGAAGCCACTGCAGATATCTTTGACTCGCTCGACCGTAGCGGAACGACGGAATCACAGCTTTGGTGAACTCGGTTGCGACCGCGTCATTCTCGACGGTGCGGCGCACTTCGTTGAGATACACCGTCTCGTAGTCGCCGTCAAATGCCGCGGCGCGAAATTGCGCAACCTGTTTGCGCTCAACGTTGGTCAGTTCGTGCGACTTCTTGCCGGCAGCGTTCCACCACGTTTCGTAGCCGGCCACCGTGTCGAGAGCGGGCATGCGAAACAGCTCTCGGAACGCGACCATGCCGAGAATCGAAGCGGCGCAGCAGTCTTTTCCGTCGTCCGTCTTACGCCGGAGGCTCCACACCGGACTGTCGCCGATTGGCAGAATCTGCGCCGGGTCACCCACAAACAGCACGCCGATATGCTCCAGGTTGATGCCAGCCTCTGCGAGGCGTGACACGACCCAGCGCACCATGCGCCGTTGAATCATGGAAAATTCATCAAAGATTATGAGTCCCAGCTCCGGACTGAGCCGGTCGCACAGCTTTGCGAACGTTTTGTTTGTTTTCTCAAACGGCTCATCACCGGCCTGTCCCACACGGATGGCGTACAGCCGGTGAATGGTCGTGGCACCGTGTGCCATGTGAAACGAGGCACAGCCTGTCGGCGCCGACAGCTTGACCACGTCCGTCCATTCCGCTTTGTCGTCGGCGAGCAGTTCCGTCAGCTCGTGCACCGTGGAGCGCAGCGTAGTTGACTTGCCTGCGCCGGGATCGCCGAGCAGAAAGGCACGAAGCGCTTTCGGCGGCGTCAGTCGGATGTCGGCCACGGCCGGTGGCACCGGCTCGGCGTGACGCGACGAACGTGAGCTCATCGTCTGGTCGTAAGCGTCCCACTCGCGGCGTGAACGCGCCCACTGCCGCTGCGCCACCAGATAGCGTTTCACGATGCAGGGCAGCACCAGTTGCCGTCCACTCGGTGTCACTGCCGCCGAATGCGAGGCATCGCCGGCACTTAGTGTGGCCAGCCGTGCATAGTTTCGCCGCACATGGTCAGGATTGACCACGCGGTCGCCGAGCCACTGGTACTGGAAATTCCATCCGGCGGGATTAGCCACGCGCGCTGCTTCTCTGTCGTCGGCATGCGGCGTCGCGTCGTCGATGTCCTCCGCACGACAGGCGGCCATCGCGTCGAGCGCAGTCTGGTAGAAGCGGTCGCGAACGCGCGTCGCGTTTAGGTCGCGCTCGTCGTCGCTCTCCGCCGGAACCGGTCGCTGGACATCGTCGGCCGCGTCAGAGTCGTCAGCGTCCGATTCGTCAGACATCTCGTCCGAAGCGTCGTCCGCCGGCGCGTGATAGGCGGCATGATAGCGGCGCACCCACTTGGGCACGTGGTTGCCGGACGCCAGCAGTGCATCATATTTGCTCTTCCAGTGAGCGGCAGTCGCCTCCTCATCGCCGACACAGTCCGGAGGCGGCATCAGTTCGAGCGCCACGAAGCACGGCTCGCACCAGAGCACGATGTCGCGAGCATACTTCCAGAACTGCGGTCTCGTCGGGTTCGCGTTCGACTTGCCGTGGTGCGGCAACAGTCGGATGCAGACACGCTGGCGGGACCAGTGCGTGAGCCGACGACGAATTTTGAACACCTTGGCGCCGTCTTCCGTCGTCTCCGTGACGGTGAACCTGTCAAAGAATTGACGCACCGACATGACACTCCGAAAGTCGTCGACGGGAATGTTGCCGTGATCGATGTTGTCGGCATGACGGGCGTCAAACCGCTCCACTGGATGGGCGAACACGTACACCGGATCCGTGTCGGCTCTGGCCGGTTTCACCACACGCGTGCCGCCGAGGTTGAAGCCGCGCACTTGGATGTTCTTCAGCAGCAGCGGCAGCCGCCAGTTTTTGTGAATGGCCTGAAAAATGGACTGGCACAGCGACGCAGACACCTGGTTGTACATGCGCTTGATGACGCCGTGATCCACGTTGTCGCCGCCGTCACGGTGCTCCAGCGCCGCCAGCAGTACATCGCTGGGCGTTTTCACCGGCGCCACCGGTTTGAAGCCATACTTGAGCGCGTACTCGACACTGCCGTCGCCGGTGCCCTCGGCCAGCACCATGTCAAAGTGGTAGCCGTCGCCCGCTGACGAGCAATTCCACTCGATGCGCGCCGGCCGCGCCAGCCACGCGGGAACGACAGCCTTGTCATCGATGTTGTTCAGTATGTGCAGTATGGCGAACGGATCGTGACCGCCCATCCACTTGTCGTTGCACGGCGTCTCGCACTGTTTGATGCGCGGGTCATGAGCGTCGGAAACGACAGCCGCGGCCGTGCGAAGGCGTCGCGGCATACGTCGTTTGCACACGATCACCACTGTTTTATCAGGTGGTGCACGCCCTGCGGACCGCGCCTCCTTTGTGGCGGCCTTGTCGACCACCATGCGCGAGACGGCGCAGCCATCTTTGGACGACGGCGCGTCTCCGTGTCCGCTGTGGCCCGTGTGTCTCAGCGTGCCGTTGATCACACGAACGTACAGCTCGTCCAGCGCGACAAAGTTGCCCGTCTCCATCGCCTCGTCGAGCATCGCGGCCATCTGAGCACGGCAAACGGTCGTCTTCCGATCGTAGGCGAAGTCGAACGTGCGCTGGCCGTCCTTGGTGAAGCCGGCGTTCCAGTTGGTGTAGCACTGCCCGATGCGCGCAATGTACAGCTGCTGACAGTTGCGCCAGGCAGCGTCCACCCGGGTGTCGACAGCGCTGCGCGAAACGCCGCGCTCCAGCGTCGGATCCTCGGCACGCACCTGACAGTTGATACTGGCCACCTCGTTTCGCAATCTCTTTTGCAGGTCGTCCAGGAACCGTGAGAACGACTCGCTGATGATGTGCCGATGGACGTGCGGGTTCGCGTTGGCTCCCCACTCGGAACGCACCATGTGATGGGACGCGTCATAGCGCACGCGTGCCAACGCCAGCGTGTCCATTTCGCCGATGAAGGCGGCCATCCACGAAACGATGCCGGGATGTCTGAGCGTGTTGGCCAGTCTGGCGTTCAGGTAGCGTTCGTCGCTGAGCGCCTCGCTGACGGCCGCGTCGTCGCACAGACGGTGGATGGCCGGATGATGATTGTACGGGATCGCTCTGGTCTGCCAGAGAATCACCTCCAGCGGGATGGCGTCCGGTCGCCACGACGGCGGGTCCTCGAGGTCACGGACAACACCGATCATCTCCTGCTTGCGCACGCGCCAGAAAGCATCAGAGTCTTCCATTTTAGATTGCAAACAGAGCAGCGACTCGGCGACGCGTTTGCACAGGGCGGGATCGTTCAGCAGCTCGTCTTTTGTCGGCAGACCATCGGGGAAGTCGGCCATGTTGATGGCCACTATTCTCGCCTCCTGACCGGAAGTGTCGCGACTCAGCTGGTTGCTGACAACAAACTGGAACTCGACGTTGCCCTCGGCCTCCGGCTGCCGCGACATCCAGCGCAGATAGTTCTGGCGCCACGTGGTGGCCGGCTGACGAATCGTAACCTTGCGCTCTTGATACGGGTCAGCGTCGCCCGAACGGAACACCTCCGGAAAAGCCATCTGCATATATCCAGCCGTACACTCGGGCAGCGGGTTTTGTCTGTCGGCTGCCGGCATGGGGATGCGATGCAACGCCGACCGGGCGATGCCCTGCTGACGAATCTCCTCGGGTCGTTCCGTCTGCGGTCGAGCAGTGGCACCGGCCGCAACGCCGGTCGCGCCGCCTTCGTCGTTGCCGAACTCGCGACTCAGAATCTCCAGCTCTTCGCAGCACATCTGCACCAGTCGGTCCGTGCTGACTGGTTCGCCGATAGACTCGGCGGCGCTGGACAGCAGCCAACCTCTGGCGACGCAGCAGGACACCAGCTGACGCATTGTGACGCAAATGTCGTCGTCAACGGCGGCGTGCCGCTCGTCGTTCTGCTCCCGGTGCCGGTGTTCGACGGCAGTGATGGCGCGGTCGACCACATAGTCCTCTATGATCCGCCAGAGATCGCGTTCACTGGCCTCCGTCGTGTCGGCGCCTTCACCGCCAAACGTCAGCCTGAACCCGGACCACAGTGCGTCGGCCGCGTCGAAACCAGACTCCAGCCAGTTGCAGAACTGGTTGAAACGCAACACTTTGTCGGCACGCGCGTGAACGTCGTCGACGAGCAGGACACGGAGACCGGTCGGCGGGCAGTGCTCGTTCGTATGGGACAGACGTGCCTGCAGCTCGACAAGATTGGCGTTCGAGAACGGCACCCACTGGGCGCCGACGAACCGGTAGAATGGCCGCTTCTGCCGTGGGTTGTACCTGCAAGTCATGCTGCGCTCCATCATGTGACGCGCCTTCAGAATCGTCTGCATGTTGACCATCGCCTCCGTGGACGTGCCGTCTGTTTTGTTCTGCACCATCACGATGAACGGCAGGGTCTCGAAGTTGTACCACGGAAGACGCTCCGCACGGACTGGCGCCTTCATAGGATAGCAGATTGAGCCGTGCTTACTGAAGGGAATCTTGTTGGCTCGCAGACGCATCACGTTGAGCATCAGATGAAGCGGCCGCAGCACCATCGTCTCAGCGCGGGTCCACGTGTTGACAAAGAGACGATACTCGTCGTCCGAATACACGTCGGTGGAGACGAGATTCACCGCAGAGTACATGCAGATGTGAGTCGGCGCGACGTCGGCGAGCTCGTCATCACCGTCTGCTGATTGGGCTGCGTCGTGATCGGCCACCTCGCGCGACGCACTGTGGTCGCCACGCACGTTCGGCTCGTCGGCAAGACGCTGTGGCGCGTCGCGAAAGTCGTCGGCATCGTCATGACCGCCAGCCGCGGTCAAACCAATGACCGGCATCAGAGGGCGCGACACAATGTTGTTGTCGGCGTCAACAACATGCGACGGCGAACACGCAGTGCATAGCCCCCAGGCGTCGCGGTCCGTCAGACGGGTGCCGTTGGCGCCGTGAAACTGGCGATCGAGTGTGACTGTGCAATGGTTGCGCGCCTGCAACAGCGCCGAATTGGCCAGCGCGTCCGAAACGATACTGTCCCGTGAAAGGTCAATCATGTGGCCGCGCTCGGGCACCTGAACGCGCCAGTCGGGAAACGGCAGTCCGGGCGTCTGCTGATTGCAAATGATGCAGCGCACGCGGCGCAGCGTATCGTACACGGCGTGAATATCGCGCAGCACCTGCAGACTAGTGACGCCAAGGTGCGCCGACGGATCTTCGTGATCGGTGGCGATCACATCGTGCCACGGCTGACAGCATTTCGCTTCGCGAGGACTGTCCACAGTGAAGCGGCCGGCCGTCAAACGGCAGCCACGAATAGCCCGGAAGCGTCGGCGCCCTGAAGTGGCGGCGCACAGCGTGACGACGCCACTGGGCGATGTTCGTGTCAACAGTGAACGACGACCAGTCCAGCCGGCCGCTCGGCTATCGTTGCGATAGTGATATGTCCCCATGACCTGTGTCTCCTCAGTGTGATCTGACTCGTCCATTAGGCGCAAAGATTGTAGCTGAATCGCTGGCGGCGGCAGGTGGTCCGTCGTCGTCTGAGTGTCCATGGCCACCCAGGTGGTCGGCTTATCCTGCGCAGTGCAGGCGACAAAGTCGGGCGGAGTGTCGCACGAGATGCCAACCAGCCTATCGCAAGTGAATCGCACCACCTGCTGTCTGTCGGCGTACGTGTAGCGTCCTAGCGGGTACTTGACTGCCGCCGACTCGTCCAACACGCGGACCGTGCCACATTCGACACACACACGCAGGTAGAACGCAGGCAACTCGCCAGTGTCGACAACGGTGGCACTCGCCGCCGCGGTCGTGCGCTGATGAGGAACCTCCGCCACCGGTCTACTGTTGCGCCGTGACCCCCGGCCGGACGCATTCGCGCGAGTGATAAACAGCACGTTGTACTGCAGACGGGCATCGGTACCGCGGTCTTCGTGACATTGTGGGCCGGCATAGGGCTCAACTAGGTGTGTGTACCTATAGTGGTTGTGGAGCAGCTTACCGTGCACCTCGCTCAACAGCAACTCAAAGTGCTCCTCTGTGAGTGTTTCTGTCCACGGATCGGCCCGGAACGCAGCCCAGCGATCGTCGCCGTACCGAGAGGCAAACATGTCTTTGAACGTTAGCAGGCGGAAGTATCTGTACCACCCCTGACCGTAGTAGTGCAGCTGGAGAAGGTTGTGCCGGTCTTCCCAGGTTTGTGGACCCTTGTGAGGCTGCAAGCCCTCCTGCTCTACACGACGGGGATGCAGAGAGTAGAAGCGATCTACCTCGCGCAGGATTTCATGGAAATCGCTTTCGTCGTTCAACACAGCGATGACGGTGCGACCTGACTCTCGGTTTCGGACCACATCCTTAAAACGAAGCCAAGAGTAAAATTTGTAGCGGAGTTGGCCGCTGCGAGACGGAGCGCAGAAACCGCGCCACAAAAGGTGCAGTAAGTTAATGCGGCGCCTCTCTCCACAATCTCCGCTAAGATATGTGATCACTACTCTCTTACTGTCCCGGTAAGACCACGGTCCATCCAACCTGCATTCTGATGCGTCGCTCAGGTCCGTCTGAACGCTTTCGACAATGATGCTGTGAGGGCAGCTTCTGATACAGTCATCAAGCATTTCGCGCGTCAGTGTCGCTACCCCGTCCACACACGCCCGACTGGTTGCAGCACCAGTTGAAGGAACAGGAATAGACGACGCGCCCTGGCCTCCATCACCGGTGATTGCAGACTCTTCAGTCAATCCCTGCGCAATGCGAGCGATTCTCGGGCGGGCCACACGACCTATTTCAGGGATCCCGGTAGAAACAACTGCAGATGCTACAGACTCCCTAGCTGACTGGCCGGCGTCCTCAACAACTGGAGCAGTGAATTGCGGCACGGGAGCAATTGTTGGTACCGAATCATTCCTAAGCATAGGATTTGGTACGACACGTTTCCGCTTTTTCGGGCGGCCGCCGCGCCCTTTTGCAGGGACCTCCGTAGCAACTGTTGCTGCCAACTGGCATGACTCCCCATCGTCCTCAGCAGCTGATGCAGGGAGGTTGAATGGTGCATCTGAGGCAGTCATATCGACTAGTTTCCCATTTTGGCCGCAGTTGCTGGGCACCTGTTTACGCGGTCGATAGCTCACATCACGTACACTGCCCCCGGTAGAAGCAGCTGTTGATCTTACTTGCTCCCTGACTGGCTCACCGGCTTCCTCAAGAACTGGAGCAGTGACTTGGGGAACGGGAGCAATTGTTGGTACCGAATTATCCCTACACATAGGATTTGGTACGACACGTTTCAGCTTTTTCGGGCGGCCACCGCGTCCCTTAGCAGGAGGCTTACCAGTCGCGGGGCATCCATCTGTAACCGCTAGCTGGGATACCGGATAGAGAGACTGGAAATGAATTTGAGGCACGTAGCCAAGCACAATTTGGGCATCGGCAGGTGGTACGCCACTGCTTACCTTCGTGTACGGTTGCTGTGCTGTGTTCTGATGCGATATCAGCCAAATGTCAACACCGAGTAGTGCTGCCGTTAATTGCACAACGATGTCCTCAGCGAATACGCCTGGTCGTTTTTGACGCTCTAAGAAAGCGTCGAACCCGTCCTCTCCTGAATAACAGGCACGCGGATCCAGATGACCCGTCTGTACGCGTTCAATTATGTAGTCTACTGCAGCCTCTCTCAGTGCCAGGTGATCAGCTAAGCATCCCGATTCAGTGACATTTGGCTGAATGAGCCGCCTCACCTCAGGTCTGTTGTTCACCTGGTCAACGATAGCCCGGTAAAAGCAGTTACCGTCGCCGGCGGTGACTGCGCGGTATTCCAGTTGTTGTCCCAGTGTTGCTGCCGTAGCGACCAGCTGTTGGGCCGTTTGCTCCATCTGTTCGCCGGCAGCGTGGTTCGTCTGAACAGGGCAGGCTGCCGGATTGTAAACAAACGTTATTGATTTCAACAATTGAAACTGCAAAGCCGCCTCGAACAAATATATATTCATGGGCGAGTCAAATTATTAATTCGAATGTTACAATTCTAATAGCCCATGAATTGATGTCTCATGCAACTCAACATTTTTTTTTGTCCAGCCTTCATTCAAGCCTCGCCCATAGCAAAGTAAGCATCCAATGACCCAATAAGAATCACATACTTCACACAGATGACACACAGCTCACACAGGTCGCAGATGACACATGTCAGTCAGTTTAACACAAAATAATAATGGTTACAAACTACATACTTGGGTCTGTGACTCGTTCACCTAAGCATCTTACTGGTAGGAAATATGACGCCAAATGTCAGAACAGCAGTGTCCCCAAATTCCATTTTTGCTTGGGTGTCTGAGTGGCAAATTCGAGCCAAACAAAGACCACGAAAGTGGAGAATTATGTAGAAAATGGTACAACATTGATTTCTGTTTTGAATACGGTGGTTAGACAGGGGGTCAGACAGGGGGTCAGACAGGGGGTCAGACAGGGGGTCAGACAGGGGGTCAGACAGGGGGTCAGACAGGGGGTCAGACAGGGGGTCAGACAGGGGGTCAGACAGGGGGTCAGACAGGGGGTCAGACAGGGGGTCAGACAGGGGGTCAGACAGGGGGTCAGACAGGGGGTCAGACAGGGGGTCAGACAGGGGGTCAGACAGGGGGTCAGACAGAGGGTCAGACAGGGGCCAGATAGTGGTCAGACAGAGGGTCAGACAGGGGCCAGATAGTGGTCAGACAGAGGCCAGATAGTGGTAAGACAGGGGCCAGATAGTGGTCAGACAGGGGCCAGATAGTGGTCAGACAGGGGCCAGATAGTGGTCAGACAGAGGCCAGATAGTGGTCAGACAGGGGCCAGATAGTGGTCAGACAGAGGCCAGATAGTGGTCAGACAGGGGCCAGATAGTGGTCAGACAGGGGCCAGATAGTGGTCAGACAGAGGCCAGATAGTGGTCAGACAGGGGCCAGATAGTGGTCAGACAGGGGCCAGATAGTGGTCAGACAGGGGCCAGATAGTGGTCAGACAGAGGGTCAGACAGGGGCCAGATAGTGGTCAGACAGAGGCCAGATAGTGGTCAGACAGGGGCCAGATAGTGGTCAGACAGGGGCCAGATAGTGGTCAGACAGGGGCCAGATAGTGGTCAGACAGGGGCCAGATAGTGGTCAGACAGAGGCCAGATAGTGGTCAGACAGGGGCCAGATAGTGGTCAGACAGGGGCCAGATAGTGGTCAGACAGGGGCCAGACAGGGGCCAGATAGTGGTCAGACAGGGGCCAGATAGTGGTCAGACAGGGGCCAGATAGTGGTCAGACAGAGGCCAGATAGTGGTCAGACAGGGGCCAGATAGTGGTCAGACAGAGGCCAGATAGTGGTCAGACAGGGGCCAGATAGTGGTCAGACAGGGGCCAGATAGTGGTCAGACAGAGGCCAGATAGTGGTCAGACAGGGGCTAGATAGTGGTCAGACAGAGGCAACACGAGAAGAGTTGAGGAGATATATCAAGGACTAGATGATACGCTGAGACCGAGTTAAAAGTACATAAGAAAGATTTAAGGACGTACAGGTAAGACTGACAGTTATGAGACAAGTGGATAAGTCAGATAGTTTGATCCTGAAAGAACGGTGGAGCTATGCCACCGAAGTTAAAGGTAGAGGGAGGACAGGATAGCACGCCATCAACGGCTACAGACATTATTGCTGCAAAGGAGCAGGCTCAGGTGGACACCAACGGAAGAATGGCCATTGAATGGAAAGAGGAACATGGTCGCACGCTATTAAACCGTAATGAAGACTGTGAAGGTGTGTTTACATGGAGTAAAGGTAACAAAATAAGTGTTATGGACTATGTCCTGGTAAACAATCATATGTATACAATATTTGAAGGTATGCAAATTGATGAAGATATTTAAAGGGAAATAATGACCTTTTGATTTGTTAGCAACAATTTCTTAGGCTACCGTTATGGTTTTAAAATTACTTTATTTAAATTTAAGAATTAAATAAAATTATTCCCAAATTCAAAGTTGTAAGTTTGGAAAAATACAAAACAACTACCTTGTGTACTTTATGAAGGTCATTGACAAATTTGTCCTTCCCTACCAGTATTTGCAAAGCACTCGGCACTGCGCCACAATAGCAAAAGGCGAGGGAAATGCATATTGATACAATATTATTACGTCATAAGTTTCTGAAGTGTCAACTACTATGAAATACAGTGATACAATACCTTTAATAATGATTAACAAGACAATTCAAACTATTTGAATACGTTTTTAATTAGCTTTCAACTCAAAATCAGATATATTTTGCAATGCTACACAATAATGGCTCCAGTGACGTCATTAACAAAGCCTGCTGCGGGACTTGGGTGTACTAATCAGGAACAACTCGCCACAATGGTAAAATGCGCCGAGAAGCATGACAATGACTTTGTAAACAAATCGCCGACGCTAAATAGGTCGCCGTCGATGTGCATCGATGAGCTTCCGAATTAATTGCCAGTTTTGTGTTATTGCTTGTTAGTTTTTTTTGGGAAAAATATTATTTTTCATGATAATATAAAGCATAAGTGTTATACACAGCCACATAAAAATTATACAATACTCCTAATGTTGAAAACAAATGAATCGATTTTCAAAAATTGAGGGTCGCAACCACTAACTATGCCGCCGTTGATGTGCATCGATGAGCTTCCGATTTTATTGCCACTTTTTCCAATCGCTGTTAGTTTTAGAAGATCGCCGGGCATATAATCACAACAAGCAGAACGCACAATATATTCTCCACTCCATTGCGTAAAAAAACAATACGGGAAAAGCCAGCAATTTGATGAGGACCAAAAGTACCGGTCGTTAAGTACCGGTCGCAAGTACCGGTCGTTAAAAGTGTGGAACGCTTATCAACTTTAACTTGAAATGTCTTTCGGTAGGAAAGTTTTCATGCAAAATGCGATAAATTTACAATATATTTTGGTCTCGTCTGGCGATTTCAAGTGCTAACTCCATTTTTGTGTAAAAAGGTCATTATTTCCCTTTAAATATTAGACTTGTCGGATCATAATCAGATTGAAGTAAAATGCAAAGCCCAAAGAGAGAAATCAGCTGACTACAAAAAAGCAAAATGGAAGGACAAGGAGTACTTCGCATGAAATCTGAAAGAATGTGTGAGTTTATTGACAAACTAGAGAGTGAGGTTAGAAGACAAGACATCCAAGATATTGAAGAACTAAACAAGCTGATGTGGCAAACACAACACTAAGAAGGGTGTACCGCAGGAAAACTGAACAGAGGGATAAGGAGCAAGAGAAGATTAAAGAACCTCCATGGGTAAATTAAGAAATATGGCAGGAAATCAAGAAACGCAAACCCCTGAACAGGCAAAAAAGAAAGGAAATCACAGAAGAAGGAAAGAGAAGGCTTCAACTAATGTACGCTCAGCAAAATAAGAAAGTGCAAGCAATGATCCAGGAAGAAATGTACAAACATGAAAGTAAGATAGTAAAAGATATCAAAGAAAGCAACCAAAGAGTTTTGGAAACGAGTATAGCAATATATTGATAAACTGAGAGGGAAAGAAAGAAAAAAAGACAATTTAAGTATACATTTATATACTGAGACAGGCACCAAGCTAAGTGATGAAGAAATGACTGAAGAGTTGGTTAGATACTGGGAGAACATATATAAGCAACACACACAAGATATAAAAGAAAAATGGAATGAAAACACTAACAAACAGTATCAAGAAGAACTTGGACAAATAGATGAGAACTATGAAACCAATGTATGTATGTTCCCAAGGACGTTGAGGGAGCACATGGATATGGTAGCTCAGGTAAAGGGGAAAATAAGTGCAATGCAATATCTT
>JAXIVJ010006293.1:35000-60000 GCA_036785665.1 Chirona hameri
GGGTAAACTGTGGTAATGTTGGCCGTTGGGTGCACCTAAATCTGGACAAATTCATGCGTTAGTGAAATAGAGATTCACCAAAGTACCAAACTATCAACAAACCACCAACAGCAGAAAATAACCAGTGTTTGGAAGCATCCAACTTACTGATATTCTTTACAGACTGTGGTAAGATCTGACTCTGCACAGTCTGGGCAAATTTATGTCATTGGTGTTCCTAAATGTGATTTGGGGTAGTTGTTTCTGTTTGACTGCACTCGACTCCAGCACTGCTGCAGTGATTGAGCTAATGAATTGATCATGAATTGACCCTGTAGTTTGATTTATTAAGTTTCACTGGTGTGTCCACTCCTTGCTAGGTCGTACTAGTTATCACTTTTAATTTGTAAACTGAGACATTGTTGTGGTATGCTGGTGTTTTACTGTTAACTGTTGTATATTTTTTATCAATTTATCATGATCTTTAAGCATGTATGTTCTGACTTCTGCCAATATTTATTTATATTTAATTAGTTTTTTTAATTGATAACTTGTGCTGAGCTCGGCATGAGACCGGCAAGCCTGAGTTCAGACACAGCTTCAGGCACGCCGGGCCTGAATTTGGGCCCAGCGCCGGCTCTGTGGTCCTGAAATTTGCGTCTCTACTTCCTAGTGAACTAATTATTTATCAGATGATTCCATTTGGATTAATTATTAATATTATTTAATGTCAGCTTTCTTTTCCAGTATAACATTAACATAAACATTAATATTATAGCATTTTCAGTATAAGTTAACATAATCAATATATTGATTAGCCAGCTGTTTGCACAATCAAAAAGTTGATCACCGCCTTAATTTTCAGATGCCCATAATCAATTTGTTGATTGCAGTAGATCATCGAATGCACGTTCATTATTTTTTGGTTAAGGTAGTTTTCATATACTCTGCATAGTTTCATATTTTTACTTGCTGATTCTGTGGTTCTGGGTTTATTTCATCGCTTGATTATTCACATATTGACGTGTTACTGAAGGTCTGCAAGCATGCCCTTATAAGGTCATCGCTACGCCCACTTCAATCAACTTTTTTATCGATCAACTTTTTTATTGCCTCCCTGTAGTTTGCCCAACTGAATTTGCTCAAACGCTTCTTCATTGATCTTCCGCCATGATACTCAGCAAAAATTATTCAAGTTTAGGTCTAGTAGACTACACTACACGAAAGCAAGCAAAATGATACAAACCCTTCAACATGCAATCTCGGAAAACACAAGTTCAGAATTTTGAACTTTGAATTGTTCCGTCTGTGACGGGTCTGCAGAATTTCCTTGATGTTTCATCCAGGATATGCATGATGTGCCAGTGTAACTCACCCAATGCATTTACTATCAGCTGAACTTGCTCAGTCACGCAACCTGACAACATGGATAACATGCACATGATTTTCAGGAAATCATGCATAGTGTAGTTTGGGCTTTAACCCAAATACTCAGCCAAAAGAATGTTGCATATTGGAAATGTTTGCAATTGCAAACTTCTAAAAGATCATCGGAACATTGCATGTTAGTAGTTACCCTGACGTATAAGTAGCCCTGGATGACGGTACAACAATATCTGACATTTAAAATTATAAACCAATAGACTTACCTCAACAGTCGTGCAATCGTCTCAACACGTCCAAAGCTCACAGTAAGCTATACAAATAAAGATAATATTCTCTTCTTATATTACGTTACGTTATGTTACAATACAATACAAAAAGGCAATCCTACAAATATGCTGATTATACTCCAAAACCCAACACCTAGGCGATCAGGAAATATGTGAGGGAAGTACGAACTGCTTCAAGGGGACTCGACCCGTCATTTCGAATTGGCCAGCTGGCGGGTTAAGGTCAGGGAAATTACGTCACTGGAAACCTGTCTCTGCAGCAGCGGGTGGGCGAAGTGACGACAAGAATGTATTTTAATGCCCAAATTAATTACTAAGATAGACAAGCTTCGACATCACTGTCATCATCAGGTCTGAAGTTTTTCATACCTGATAAAAACTTAAGACCCCATGTTGACAGTGATGTCAAAAGCATGTATATTTTATTAATTGATTTGGGCACTAAAATACATACTTGGCATCTTATGGATCATTTTATTTTTTTACAATTATGTCCATCATACCAGCCATCCAGATCAAAACCCATTATACTGTATATGACCTGACGACAGGTGGTTCGTGGCGGCATCTGAGACGGACCGAGGTCCAGTGACGTCACGAAAATAATCGTATTGGAACACTACTGCCCCGGACGATCCTCCTTCTTATACGGTCTTGTAACTATATTCGTATTCGGCGGCATGCTACGTGGAACCAGAAAAAGTCCTTCCATATTCTGGTCACTGTGGCTTCTATGAAGTTTCCCTTCGTATCAAGCCAAGTGTATCATGTAGTGTAGTCATGTAATCATCAACTACCACTACTACCAAGTATAAGTACTATCAAGTACAATCAAGTGTAATTTGCATGTATTTTAGTAGACCAAGAAGTGCACCACCCATCCTATTTTTTTTCCCTATGTCGTTTAAGGGCGGAGGGGTTGGAACAGCAGGGCCACGCTTCTGCGTCGTCGTCAGAGGGTGGGAGGGGGGGGGGGGCGACGACAGTAGGGGCCGCCAGCCTTACGTCGCCAGAGGGAGGTGAGGGGGTAGCGACAGTTGGACCGCCAGGTCACGTCCTCGGGGGACGGGGGGGGAGGGGTACTGGGTCAGTTCCCGCTAGGTTCCCTCGTCTGCGCTCCCCGGGGGAGAGGGGGGGGGGGGGGGTCGCGGGCCGGTGGCTCACGCTCACCACGGCCCCGATCACCCGACACACGCCGCTGCTGTTCCCACGGCTCACGGAGCCTACGTTAGGGCGTGCCCTAACGTGTGAAGCGGAAAGTCGAAAAGGTAAAAAAATAACATGGCAAAAAGTAAACACGCTAAAAGTAAAAAAAAGAGAAAAAAAGTGAAAGTACAGTGCTGGTACCCAAAACTAAGAAAAAATGTATATCAAAAGTTTGAGGTATGGCTTTTACCGTTATCTGCCACGACCCTAGAGGGTTGGAAGCAAAGAGCTAAGTATGTTCCAAGTAACTTAGAAGATAGCCCCAGACCTCCTCTTTCCAAATCTGGTCTTGCTTTTGTTCCAGCCTTACAACAAGTTGGTCAAAGAGTGGCGCAAAAAACACATGCCCTTCTGAGGGCACTACCAACAAGACTACAAAACAATGGTAACAAGATTCTTGTTAGGCTTGCTGAGTTGTACAGGAAACATTTGTCAAAACTAAAACAAAAAATGTATTTCAAAAGTTTGAGGTATGGCTTTTACCGTTATCTGCCACGACCCTAGAGGGTTGGAAGCAAAGAGCTAAGTATGTTCCAAATAGCTTAAATGATAGCCCCAGACCTCCTCTTTCCAAATCTGGTCTTGTTTTTCTTCTAGCCCCACGGCAAGTCGGTCAAATAGTAGCGCAAAAAAAAGTATGACGTCACACAGGCTAAACCAATCACCGGAGCGCAATTCTGAGGCCATTTTGTCGGCTCAAAGAGCAGCCACGAGTCGACTATATACCCGTATAAGGCATCAAAATCCATTTTGGGACAACTCTAAAAAAAGGAAAGAGGAGCTTACCGGATTCGAACCGGTGGCCAATCAATTGCGAGACAGGCGTTCTGTCCACTAGACCACAGTGGCTTGTGGAAGTTACGGCAGGCGATCCCATGTTTCCTATGGACATGGATCTTTCCCTAATCGATATTTGGCCTTCGGCCGGCAGCCTATTTTTGCAATTGCAGGTGCAATCGAGTTTTGACAGAGTTGAAACTTTGCAGGCAGTTTCTACAGGCAGTGCTGCACACCCTAATCAAGGTTTCGTCTCCAACAATTCGTTTCCCTGGGAGTACATGGCCTTACATGGCTTTTTTCGTATTTCCCCGTTGACTTGCAATGTTAAACTTCATGTTGCTGTTGCAGGTGCAATCGAGTTTTGACAGACTTGAAACTTGGCATCAGATCAGATGACGGTCTCGACTCGGGATCCTGAAAGTTTCGTCGCAAACAAACCGTTTCCCTGACCTGGATCCAAGATGTACCAAATCTCGGCCACCTTAAGAAAACCCCTCCCGATCGAACAGCTCAGGTTTGTTTCCCAAAGGAAACACAATTCTAAAGAATAGTGTTATCCTTGTGAAACCAACCTTCGGTTATGCACGGGGCCTTGCTTTGGGGCAATGCCGGACCGAAGGTTGGTTTAGTCCGTTTTCTGTTTTTTGTATATGGATGGGCCTATAAATAGCTTACCAGATAGTAGCCCCAGACCTCCTCTTTCCAAATCTGGTCTTCTTTTTCTTCTAGCCCCACGGCAAGTCGGTCAAATAGTAGCGCAAAAAAAGTATGACGTCACACAGGCTAAACCAATCACCGGAGCGCAATTCTGAGGCCATTTTGTCAGCTCAAAGAGCAGCCACGAGTCGACTATATACCCGTATAAGGCATCAAAATCCATTTTGGGACAACTCTAAAAAAAAAGAGGAAAGAGGAGCTTACCGGATTCGAACCGGTGGCCAATCGATTGCGAGGCAGGCGTTCTATCCACTAGACCACAGTGGCTTGTGGGAGTTACGGCAGGCGATCCCATGTTCCCTATGGACCTTAATCGATATTTGGCCTTCGGCCGGCAGCCTATTTTTGCAATTGCAGGTGCAATCGGGTTTTGACAGAGTTGAAACTTTGCAAGCAGTTTCTACAGGCAGTGCTGCACACCCTAATCAAGGTTTCGTCTCGAACAATTCGTTTCCCTGGGAGTACATGGCCTTACATGGCCTTTTTCGTATTTCCCCGTTGACTTGCAATGTTAAACTTCATGTTGCTGTTGCAGGTGCAATCGAGTTTTGACAGACTTGAAACTTGGCATCAGATCAGATGACGGTCTCGACTCGGGATCCTGAAAGTTTCGTCGCAAACAAACCGTTTCCCTGGCCTGGTATCAAGATGTACTGATCTCAGGCAACCTTAAGAAAACCCCTCCCGATCGAACAGCTCAGGTTGGTTTCCCAAAGGAAACACAATTCTAAAGAATAGTGTTATCCTTGTGAAACCAACCTTCGGTTATAATGCACGGGGCCTTGCTTTGGGGCAATGCCGGACCGAAGGTTGGTTTAGTCCGTTTTCTGTTTTTTGTATATGGATGGGCCTATAAATAGCTTACCAGATAGTAGCCCCAGACCTCCTCTTTCCAAATCTGGTCTTCTTTTTCTTCTAGCCCCACGGCAAGTCGGTCAAATAGTAGCGCAAAAAAAGTATGACGTCACACAGGCTAAACCAATCACCGGAGCGCAATTCTGAGGCCATTTTGTCAGCTCAAAGAGCAGCCACGAGTCGACTATATACCCGTATAAGGCATCAAAATCCATTTTGGGACAACTCTAAAAAAAAAGAGGAAAGAGGAGCTTACCGGATTCGAACCGGTGGCCAATCGATTGCGAGGCAGGCGTTCTATCCACTAGACCACAGTGGCTTGTGGGAGTTACGGCAGGCGATCCCATGTTCCCTATGGACCTTAATCGATATTTGGCCTTCGGCCGGCAGCCTATTTTTGCAATTGCAGGTGCAATCGGGTTTTGACAGAGTTGAAACTTTGCAGGCAGTTTCTACAGGCAGTGCTGCACACCCTAATCAAGGTTTCGTCTCGAACAAACCGTTTCCCTGGGAGTACATGGCCTTACATGGCCTTTTTCGTATTTCCCCGTTGACTTGCAATGTTAAACTTCATGTTGCTGTTGCAGGTGCAATCGAGTTTTGACAGACTTGAAACTTGGCATCAGATCAGATGACGGTCTCGACTCGGGATCCTGAAAGTTTCGTCGCAAACAAACCGTTTCCCTGACCTGGATTCAAGATGTACTGATCTCCAACACTCTTAAGAAAACCCCTCCCGATCGAACAGCTCAGGTTGGTTTCCCAAAGGAAACACAATTCTAAAGAATAGTGTTATCCTTGTGAAACCAACCTTCGGTTATGCACGGGGCCTTGCTTTGGGGCAATGCCGGACCGAAGGTTGGTTTAGTCCGTTTTCTGTTTTTTTTTATGGATGGGCCTATAAATAGCTTACCGGATAGTAGCCCCAGACCTCCTCTTTCCAAATCTGGTCTTCTTTTTCTTCTAGCCCCACGGCAAGTCGGTCAAATAGTAGCGCAAAAAAGTATGACGTCACACAGGCTAAACCAATCACCGGAGCGCAATTCTGAGGCCATTTTGTCGGCTCAAAGAGCAGCCACGAGTCGACTATATACCCGTATAAGGCATCAAAATCCATTTTGGGACAACTCTAAAAAAAAGAGAAAAGAGGAGCTTACCGGATTCGAACCGGTGGCCAATCAATTGCGAGGCAGGCGTTCTATCCACTAGACCACAGTGGCTTGTGGGAGTTAAGCCAGGCGATCCCATGGTCCCTATGGACATGGATCTTTCGCTAATCGATATTTGGCCTTCGGCCGGCAGCCTATTTTTGCAATTGCAGGTGCAATCGAGTTTTGACAGAGTTGAAACTTTGCAGGCAGTTTCTACAGGCAGTGCTGCACACCCTAATCAAGGTTTCGTCTCGAACAATTCGTTTCCCTGGGAGTACATGGCCTTACATGGCCTTTTTCGTATTTCCCCGTTGACTTGCAATGTTAAACTTCATGTTGCTGTTGCAGGTGCAATCGAGTTTTGACAGACTTGAAACTTGGCATCAGATCAGATGACGGTGTCGACTCGGGATCCTGAAAGTGGCGTTACTGTAGATTCGTTTCCCTGACCTGGCGTCAACTTTTACCAAATCTCGGCCACCTTAAGAAAACCCCTCCCGATCGAACAGCTCAGGTTGGTTTCCCAAAGGAAACACAATTCTAAAGAATAGTGTTATCCTTGTGAAACCAACCTTCGGTTATGCACGGGGCCTTGCTTTGGGGCAATGCCGGACCGAAGGTTGGTTTAGTCCGTTTTCTGTTTTTTTTTAATATGGATGGGCCTATAAATAGCTTACCGGATAGTAGCCCCAGACCTCCTCTTTCCAAATCTGGTCTTCTTTTTCTTCTAGCCCCACGGCAAGTCGGTCAAATAGTAGCGCAAAAAAAGTATGACGTCACACAGGCTAAACCAATCACCGGAGCGCAATTCTGAGGCCATTTTGTCGGCTCAAAGAGCAGCCACGAGTCGACTATATACCCGTATAAGGCATCAAAATCCATTTTGGGACAACTCTAAAAAAAAAAGAGGAAAGAGGAGCTTACCGGATTCGAACCGGTGGCCAATCGATTGCGAGGCAGGCGTTCTATCCACTAGACCACAGTGGCTTGTGGGAGTTACGGCAGGCGATCCCATGTTCCCTATGGACCTTAATCGATATTTGGCCTTCGGCCGGCAGCCTATTTTTGCAATTGCAGGTGCAATCGGGTTTTGACAGAGTTGAAACTTTGCAGGCAGTTTCTACAGGCAGTGCTGCACACCCTAATCAAGGTTTCGTCTCCAACAATTCGTTTCCCTGGGAGTACATGGCCTTACATGGCCTTTTTCGTATTTCCCCGTTGACTTGCAATGTTAAACTTCATGTTGCTGTTGCAGGTGCAATCGAGTTTTGACAGACTTGAAACTTGGCATCAGATCAGATGACGGTCTCGACTCGGGATCCTGAAAGTTTCGTCGCAAACAAACCGTTTCCCTGACCTGGATCCAAGATGTACCAAATCTCGGCCACCTTAAGAAAACCCCTCCCGATCGAACAGCTCAGGTTAGTTTCCCAAAGGAAACACAATTCTAAAGAATAGTGTTATCCTTGTGAAACCAACCTTCGGTTATGCACGGGGCCTTGCTTTGGGGCAATGCCGGACCGAAGGTTGGTTTAGTCCGTTTTCTGTTTTTTTTTATGGATGGGCCTATAAATAGCTTACCGGATAGTAGCCCCAGACCTCCTCTTTCCAAATCTGGGCTTCTTTTTCTTCTAGCCCCACGGCAAGTCGGTCAAATAGTAGCGCAAAAAAGTATGACGTCACACAGGCTAAACCAATCACCGGAGCGCAATTCTGAGGCCATTTTGTCGGCTCAAAGAGCAGCCACGAGTCGACTATATACCCGTATAAGGCATCAAAATCCATTTTGGGACAACTCTAAAAAAAAGAGGAAAGAGGAGCCTACCGGATTCGAACCGGTGGCCAATCAATTGCGAGGCAGGCGTTCTATCCACTAGACCACAGTGGCTTGTGGGAGTCACGGCAGGCGATCCCATGTTCCCTATGGACATGGATCTTTCCCTAATCGATATTTGGCCTTCGGCCGGCAGCCTATTTTTGCAATTGCAGGTGCAATCGGGTTTTGACAGAGTTGAAACTTTGCAGGCAGTTTCTACAGGCAGTGCTGCACACCCTAATCAAGGTTTCGTCTCCAACAATTCGTTTCCCTGGGAGTACATGGCCTTACATGGCCTTTTTCGCATTTCCCCGTTGACTTGCAATGTTAAACTTCATGTTGCTGTTGCAGGTGCAATCGAGTTTTGACAGACTTGAAACTTGGCATCAGATCAGATGACGGTGTCGACTCGGGATCCTGAAAGTGGCGTTACTGTAGATTCGTTTCCCTGACCTGGCGTCAACTTTTACCAAATCTCGGCCACCTTAAGAAAACCCCTCCCGATCGAACAGCTCAGGTTGGTTTCCCAAAGGAAACACAATTCTAAAGAATAGTGTTATCCTTGTGAAACCAACCTTCGGTTATGCACGGGGCCTTGCTTTGGGGCAAGGCCGGACCGAAGGTTGGTTTAGTCCGTTTTCTGTTTTTTTTTATGGATGGGCCTATAAATAGCTTACCGGATAGTAGCCCCAGACCTCCTCTTTCCAAATCTGGTCTTCTTTTTCTTCTAGCCCCACGGCAAGTCGGTCAAATAGTAGCGCAAAAAAAGTATGACGTCACACAGGCTAAACCAATCACCGGAGCGCAATTCTGAGGCCATTTTGTTAGCTCGAAGAGCAGCCACGAGTCGACTATATACCCGTATAAGGCATCAAAATCCATTTTGGGACAACTCTAAAAAAAAAGAGGAAAGAGGAGCTTACCGGATTCGAACCGGTGGCCAATCGATTGCGAGGCAGGCGTTCTATCCACTAGACCACAGTGGCTTGTGGGAGTTACGGCAGGCGATCCCATGTTCCCTATGGACCTTAATCGATATTTGGCCTTCGGCCGGCAGCCTATTTTTGCAATTGCAGGTGCAATCGGGTTTTGACAGAGTTGAAACTTTGCAGGCAGTTTCTACAGGCAGTGCTGCACACCCTAATCAAGGTTTCGTCTCCAACAATTCGTTTCCCTGGGAGTACATGGCCTTACATGGCCTTTTTCGTATTTCCCCGTTGACTTGCAATGTTAAACTTCATGTTGCTGTTGCAGGTGCAATCGAGTTTTGACAGACTTGAAACTTGGCATCAGATCAGATGACGGTCTCGACTCGGGATCCTGAAAGTTTCGTCGCAAACAAACCGTTTCCCTGACCTGGATTCAAGATGTACTGATCTCCAACACTCTTAAGAAAACCCCTCCCGATCGAACAGCTCAGGTTGGTTTCCCAAAGGAAACACAATTCTAAAGAATAGTGTTATCCTTGTGAAACCAACCTTCGGTTATGCACGGGGCCTTGCTTTGGGGCAATGCCGGACCGAAGGTTGGTTTAGTCCGTTTTCTGTTTTTTGTATATGGATGGGCCTATAAATAGCTTACCAGATAGTAGCCCCAGACCTCCTCTTTCCAAATCTGGTCTTCTTTTTCTTCTAGCCCCACGGCAAGTCGGTCAAATAGTAGCGCAAAAAAAGTATGACGTCACACAGGCTAAACCAATCACCGGAGCGCAATTCTGAGGCCATTTTGTCAGCTCAAAGAGCAGCCACGAGTCGACTATATACCCGTATAAGGCATCAAAATCCATTTTGGGACAACTCTAAAAAAAAAGAGGAAAGAGGAGCTTACCGGATTCGAACCGGTGGCCAATCGATTGCGAGGCAGGCGTTCTATCCACTAGACCACAGTGGCTTGTGGGAGTTACGGCAGGCGATCCCATGTTCCCTATGGACCTTAATCGATATTTGGCCTTCGGCCGGCAGCCTATTTTTGCAATTGCAGGTGCAATCGGGTTTTGACAGAGTTGAAACTTTGCAAGCAGTTTCTACAGGCAGTGCTGCACACCCTAATCAAGGTTTCGTCTCGAACAATTCGTTTCCCTGGGAGTACATGGCCTTACATGGCCTTTTTCGTATTTCCCCGTTGACTTGCAATGTTAAACTTCATGTTGCTGTTGCAGGTGCAATCGAGTTTTGACAGACTTGAAACTTGGCATCAGATCAGATGACGGTCTCGACTCGGGATCCTGAAAGTTTCGTCGCAAACAAACCGTTTCCCTGGCCTGGTATCAAGATGTACTGATCTCAGGCAACCTTAAGAAAACCCCTCCCGATCGAACAGCTCAGGTTGGTTTCCCAAAGGAAACACAATTCTAAAGAATAGTGTTATCCTTGTGAAACCAACCTTCGGTTATTATGCACGGGGCCTTGCTTTGGGGCAATGCCGGACCGAAGGTTGGTTTAGTCCGTTTTCTGTTTTTTGTATATGGATGGGCCTATAAATAGCTTACCAGATAGTAGCCCCAGACCTCCTCTTTCCAAATCTGGTCTTCTTTTTCTTCTAGCCCCACGGCAAGTCGGTCAAATAGTAGCGCAAAAAAAGTATGACGTCACACAGGCTAAACCAATCACCGGAGCGCAATTCTGAGGCCATTTTGTCAGCTCAAAGAGCAGCCACGAGTCGACTATATACCCGTATAAGGCATCAAAATCCATTTTGGGACAACTCTAAAAAAAAAGAGGAAAGAGGAGCTTACCGGATTCGAACCGGTGGCCAATCGATTGCGAGGCAGGCGTTCTATCCACTAGACCACAGTGGCTTGTGGGAGTTACGGCAGGCGATCCCATGTTCCCTATGGACCTTAATCGATATTTGGCCTTCGGCCGGCAGCCTATTTTTGCAATTGCAGGTGCAATCGGGTTTTGACAGAGTTGAAACTTTGCAGGCAGTTTCTACAGGCAGTGCTGCACACCCTAATCAAGGTTTCGTCTCGAACAAACCGTTTCCCTGGGAGTACATGGCCTTACATGGCCTTTTTCGTATTTCCCCGTTGACTTGCAATGTTAAACTTCATGTTGCTGTTGCAGGTGCAATCGAGTTTTGACAGACTTGAAACTTGGCATCAGATCAGATGACGGTCTCGACTCGGGATCCTGAAAGTTTCGTCGCAAACAAACCGTTTCCCTGACCTGGATTCAAGATGTACTGATCTCCAACACTCTTAAGAAAACCCCTCCCGATCGAACAGCTCAGGTTGGTTTCCCAAAGGAAACACAATTCTAAAGAATAGTGTTATCCTTGTGAAACCAACCTTCGGTTATGCACGGGGCCTTGCTTTGGGGCAATGCCGGACCGAAGGTTGGTTTAGTCCGTTTTCTGTTTTTTTTAATATGGATGGGCCTATAAATAGCTTACCGGATAGTAGCCCCAGACCTCCTCTTTCCAAATCTGGTCTTCTTTTTCTTCTAGCCCCACGGCAAGTCGGTCAAATAGTAGCGCAAAAAAGTATGACGTCACACAGGCTAAACCAATCACCGGAGCGCAATTCTGAGGCCATTTTGTCGGCTCAAAGAGCAGCCACGAGTCGACTATATACCCGTATAAGGCATCAAAATCCATTTTGGGACAACTCTAAAAAAATGTCATTAAGGGAAAAAAAGAGGAGCTTACCGGATTCGAACCGGTGGCCAATCAATTGCGAGGCAGGCGTTCTATCCACTAGACCACAGTGGCTTGTGGGAGTTAAGGCAGGCGATCTCATGTTTCCTATGGACATGGATCTTTCCCTAATCGATATTTGGCCTTCGTCCGGCAGCCTATTTTTGCAATTGCAGGTGCAATCGAGTTTTGACAGAGTTGAAACTTTGCAGGCAGTTTCTACAGGCAGTGCTGCACACCCTAATCAAGGTTTCGTCTCGAACAATTCGTTTCCCTGGGAGTACATGGCCTTACATGGCCTTTTTCGTATTTCCCCGTTGACTTGCAATGTTAAGCTTCATGTTGCTGTTGCAGGTGCAATCGAGTTTTGACAGACTTGAAACTTGGCATCAGATCAGATGACGGTGTCGACTCGGGATCCTGAAAGTGGCGTTACTGTAGATTCGTTTCCCTGACCTGGCGTCAACTTTTACCAAATCTCGGCCACCTTAAGAAAACCCCTCCCGATCGAACAGCTCAGGTTGGTTTCCCAAAGGAAACACAATTCTAAAGAATAGTGTTATCCTTGTGAAACCAACCTTCGGTTATGCACGGGGCCTTGCTTTGGGGCAATGCCGGACCGAAGGTTGGTTTAGTCCGTTTTCTGTTTTTTTTTATGGATGGGCCTATAAATAGCTTACCGGATAGTAGCCCCAGACCTCCTCTTTCCAAATCTGGTCTTCTTTTTCTTCTAGCCCCACGGCAAGTCGGTCAAATAGTAGCGCAAAAAAGTATGACGTCACACAGGCTAAACCAATCACCGGAGCGCAATTCTGAGGCCATTTTGTCAGCTCAAAGAGCAGCCACGAGACGACTATATACCCGTATAAGGCATCAAAATCCATTTTGGGACAACTCTAAAAAAATGTCATTAAGGGAAAAAAAGAGCAGCTTACCGGATTCGAACCGGTGGCCAATCAATTGCGAGGCAGGCGTTCTATCCACTAGACCACAGTGGCTTGTGGGAGTTAAGGCAGGCGATCTCATGTTCCCTATGGACATAGATCTTTCCCTAATCGGTATTTGGCCTTCGTCCGGCAGCCTATTTTTGCAATTGCAGGTGCAATCGAGTTTTGACAGAGTTGAAACTTTGCAGGCAGTTTCTACAGGCAGTGCTGCACACCCTTATCAAGGTTTCGTCTCGAACAATTCGTTTCCCTGGGAGTACATGGCCTTACATGGCCTTTTTCGTATTTCCCCGTTGACTTGCAATGTTAAACTTCATGTTGCTGTTGCAGGTGCAATCGAGTTTTGACAGACTTGAAACTTGGCATCAGATCAGATGACGGTCTCGACTCGGGATCCTGAAAGTTTCGTCGCAAACAAATGGTTTCCCTGACCTGGCGTCAACTTTTACCAAATCTCGGCCACCTTAAGAAAACCCCTCCCGATCGAACAGCTCAGGTTTGTTTCCCAAAGGAAACACAATTCTAAAGAATAGTGTTATCCTTGTGAAACCAACCTTCGGTTATGCACGGGGCCTTGCTTTGGGGCAATGCCGGACCGAAGGTTGGTTTAGTCCGTTTTCTGTTTTTTTTTATGGATGGGCCTATAAATAGCTTACCGGATAGTAGCCCCAGACCTCCTCTTTCCAAATCTGGTCTTCTTTTTCTTCTAGCCCCACGGCAAGTCGGTCAAATAGTAGCGCAAAAAAGTATGACGTCACACAGGCTAAACCAATCACCGGAGCGCAATTCTGAGGCCATTTTGTCGGCTCAAAGAGCAGCCACGAGTCGACTATATACCCGTATAAGGCATCAAAATCCATTTTGGGACAACTCTAAAAAAAAGAGAAAAGAGGAGCTTACCGGATTCGAACCGGTGGCCAATCAATTGCGAGGCAGGCGTTCTATCCACTAGACCACAGTGGCTTGTGGGAGTTAAGCCAGGCGATCCCATGGTCCCTATGGACATGGATCTTTCGCTAATCGATATTTGGCCTTCGGCCGGCAGCCTATTTTTGCAATTGCAGGTGCAATCGAGTTTTGACAGAGTTGAAACTTTGCAGGCAGTTTCTACAGGCAGTGCTGCACACCCTAATCAAGGTTTCGTCTCGAACAATTCGTTTCCCTGGGAGTACATGGCCTTACATGGCCTTTTTCGTATTTCCCCGTTGACTTGCAATGTTAAACTTCATGTTGCTGTTGCAGGTGCAATCGAGTTTTGACAGACTTGAAACTTGGCATCAGATCAGATGACGGTGTCGACTCGGGATCCTGAAAGTGGCGTTACTGTAGATTCGTTTCCCTGACCTGGCGTCAACTTTTACCAAATCTCGGCCACCTTAAGAAAACCCCTCCCGATCGAACAGCTCAGGTTGGTTTCCCAAAGGAAACACAATTCTAAAGAATAGTGTTATCCTTGTGAAACCAACCTTCGGTTATGCACGGGGCCTTGCTTTGGGGCAATGCCGGACCGAAGGTTGGTTTAGTCCGTTTTCTGTTTTTTTTTAATATGGATGGGCCTATAAATAGCTTACCGGATAGTAGCCCCAGACCTCCTCTTTCCAAATCTGGTCTTCTTTTTCTTCTAGCCCCACGGCAAGTCGGTCAAATAGTAGCGCAAAAAAAGTATGACGTCACACAGGCTAAACCAATCACCGGAGCGCAATTCTGAGGCCATTTTGTCGGCTCAAAGAGCAGCCACGAGTCGACTATATACCCGTATAAGGCATCAAAATCCATTTTGGGACAACTCTAAAAAAAAAAGAGAAAAGAGGAGCTTACCGGATTCGAACCGGTGGCCAATCAATTGCGAGGCAGGCGTTCTATCCACTAGACCACAGTGGCTTGTGGGAGTTGCGGCAGGCGATCACATGTTTCCTATGGACATGGATCTTTCCCTAATCGATATTTGGCCTTCGGCCGGCAGCCTATTTTTGCAATTGCAGGTGCAATCGAGTTTTGACAGAGTTGAAACTTTGCAGGCAGTTTCTACAGGCAGTGCTGCACACCCTAATCAAGGTTTCGTCTCGAACAAACCGTTTCCCTGGGAGTACATGGCCTTACATGGCCTTTTTCGTATTTCCCCGTTGACTTGCAATGTTAAACTTCATGTTGCTGTTGCAGGTGCAATCGAGTTTTGACAGACTTGAAACTTGGCATCAGATCAGATGACGGTCTCGACTCGGGATCCTGAAAGTTTCGTCGCAAACAAACCGTTTCCCTGACCTGGATCCAAGATGTACCAAATCTCGGCCACCTTAAGAAAACCCCTCCCGATCGAACAGCTCAGGTTGGTTTCCCAAAGGAAACACAATTCTAAAGAATAGTGTTATCCTTGTGAAACCAACCTTCGGTTATGCACGGGGCCTTGCTTTGGGGCAATGCCGGACCGAAGGTTGGTTTAGTCCGTTTTCTGTTTTTTTTTTATGGATGGGCCTATAAATAGCTTACCGGATAGTAGCCCCAGACCTCCTCTTTCCAAATCTGGTCTTCTTTTTCTTCTAGCCCCACGGCAAGTCGGTCAAATAGTAGCGCAAAAAAAGTATGACGTCACACAGGCTAAACCAATCACCGGAGCGCAATTCTGAGGCCATTTTGTCGGCTCAAAGAGCAGCCACGAGTCGACTATATACCCGTATAAGGCATCAAAATCCATTTTGGGACAACTCTAAAAAAATGTCATTAAGGGAAAAAAAAGAGGAGCTTACCGGATTCGAACCGGTGGCCAATCAATTGCGAGGCAGGCGTTCTATCCACTAGACCACAGTGGCTTGTGGGAGTTATGGCAGGCGATCCCATGTTTGCTATGGACATGGATCTTTCCTTAATCGATATTTGGCCTTCGGCCGGCAGCCTATTTTTGCAATTGCAGGTGCAATCGAGTTTTGACAGAGTTGAAACTTTGCAGGCAGTTTCTACAGGCAGTGCTGCACACCCTAATCAAGGTTTCGTCTCCAACAATTCGTTTCCCTGGGAGTACATGGCCTTACATGGCCTTTTTCGTATTTCCCCGTTGACTTGCAATGTTAAACTTCATGTTGCTGTTGCAGGTGCAATCGAGTTTTGACAGACTTGAAACTTGGCATCAGATCAGATGACGGTCTCGACTCGGGATCCTGAAAGTTTCGTCGCAAACAAACCGTTTCCCTGACCTGGCGTCAACTTTTACCAAATCTCGGCCACCTTAAGAAAACCCCTCCCGATCGAACAGCTCAGGTTGGTTTCCCAAAGGAAACACAATTCTAAAGAATAGTGTTATCCTTGTGAAACCAACCTTCGGTTATGCACGGGGCCTTGCTTTGGGGCAATGCCGGACCGAAGGTTGGTTTAGTCCGTTTTCTGTTTTTTTTTAATATGGATGGGCCTATAAATAGCTTACCGGATAGTAGCCCCAGACCTCCTCTTTCCAAATCTGGTCTTCTTTTTCTTCTAGCCCCACGGCAAGTCGGTCAAATAGTAGCGCAAAAAAAGTATGACGTCACACAGGCTAAACCAATCACCGGAGCGCAATTCTGAGGCCATTTTGTCGGCTCAAAGAGCAGCCACGAGTCGACTATATACCCGTATAAGGCATCAAAATCCATTTTGGGACAACTCTAAAAAAATGTCATTAAGGGAAAAAAAGAGGAGCTTACCGGATTCGAACCGGTGGCCAATCAATTGCGAGGCAGGCGTTCTATCCACTAGACCACAGTGGCTTGTGGGAGTTACGGCAGGCGATCCCATGTTCCCTATGGACCTTAATCGATATTTGGCCTTCGGCCGGCAGCCTATTTTTGCAATTGCAGGTGCAATCGGGTTTTGACAGAGTTGAAACTTTGCAGGCAGTTTCTACAGGCAGTGCTGCACACCCTAATCAAGGTTTCGTCTCCAACAATTCGTTTCCCTGGGAGTACATGGCCTTACATGGCCTTTTTCGTATTTCCCCGTTGACTTGCAATGTTAAACTTCATGTTGCTGTTGCAGGTGCAATCGAGTTTTGACAGACTTGAAACTTGGCATCAGATCAGATGACGGTCTCGACTCGGGATCCTGAAAGTTTCGTCGCAAACAAACCGTTTCCCTGACCTGGATTCAAGATGTACTGATCTCCAACACTCTTAAGAAAACCCCTCCCGATCGAACAGCTCAGGTTGGTTTCCCAAAGGAAACACAATTCTAAAGAATAGTGTTATCCTTGTGAAACCAACCTTCGGTTATTCGGTTACGAACCGGTGGCCAATCAATTGCGAGGCAGGCGTTCTATCCACTAGACCACAGTGGCTTGTGGGAGTTACGGCAGGCGATCCCATGTTCCCTATGGACCTTAATCGATATTTGGCCTTCGGCCGGCAGCCTATTTTTGCAATTGCAGGTGCAATCGGGTTTTGACAGAGTTGAAACTTTGCAGGCAGTTTCTACAGGCAGTGCTGCACACCCTAATCAAGGTTTCGTCTCCAACAATTCGTTTCCCTGGGAGTACATGGCCTTACATGGCCTTTTTCGTATTTCCCCGTTGACTTGCAATGTTAAACTTCATGTTGCTGTTGCAGGTGCAATCGAGTTTTGACAGACTTGAAACTTGGCATCAGATCAGATGACGGTCTCGACTCGGGATCCTGAAAGTTTCGTCGCAAACAAACCGTTTCCCTGACCTGGATTCAAGATGTACTGATCTCCAACACTCTTAAGAAAACCCCTCCCGATCGAACAGCTCAGGTTGGTTTCCCAAAGGAAACACAATTCTAAAGAATAGTGTTATCCTTGTGAAACCAACCTTCGGTTATTCGGTTATGCACGGGGCCTTGCTTTGGGGCAATGCCGGACCGAAGGTTGGTTTAGTCCGTTTTCTGTTTTTTTTTGTATGGATGGGCCTATAAATAGCTTACCGGATAGTAGCCCCAGACTTCCTCTTTCCAAATCTGGTCTTCTTTTTCTTCTAGCCCCACGGCAAGTCGGTCAAATAGTAGCGCAAAAAACTATGACGTCACACAGGCTAAACCAATCACCGGAGCGCAATTCTGAGGCCATTTTGTCAGCTCGAAGAGCAGCCACGAGTCGACTATATACCCGTATAAGGCATCAAAATCCATTTTGGGACAACTCTAAAAAAATGTCATTAAGGGAAAAAAAGAGGAGCTTACCGGATTCGAACCGGTGGCCAATCAATTGCGAGGCAGGCGTTCTATCCACTAGACCACAGTGGCTTGTGGGAGCTAAGGCAGGCGATCTCATGTTTCCTATGGACATGGATCTTTCCCTAATCGATATTTGGCCTTCGGCCGGCAGCCTATTTTTGCAATTGCAGGTGCAATCGGGTTTTGACAGAGTTGAAACTTCGCAGGCAGTTTCTACAGGCAGTGCTGCACACCCTAATCAAGGTTTCGTCTCCAACAATTCGTTTCCCTGGGAGTACATGGCCTTACATGGCCTTTTTCGTATTTCCCCGTTGACTTGCAATGTTAAACTTCATGTTGCTGTTGCAGGTGCAATCGAGTTTTGACAGACTTGAAACTTGGCATCAGATCAGATGACGGTCTCGACTCGGGATCCTGAAAGTTTCGTCGCAAACAAACCGTTTCCCTGACCTGGATCCAAGATGTACCAAATCTCGGCCACCTTAAGAAAACCCCTCCCGATCGAACAGCTCAGGTTGGTTTCCCAAAGGAAACACAATTCTAAAGAATAGTGTTATCCTTGTGAAACCAACCTTCGGTTATGCACGGGGCCTTGCTTTGGGGCAATGCCGGACCGAAGGTTGGTTTAGTCCGTTTTTCTTTTGGATTTGAGAGCAAAAAAAAACAAACAAAAAACTCAAAGAATTTTTATCGACTTTTTGAAATTTCGATGTTTGGCACTTTTTGGATTTTTGAAAATTTTGGATTTTTGAAGTCGAAATTTTGGATTTTGCAATTTTGGATTTTTGGAATTTTGGATCGGGAGCTTACCGGATTCGAACCGGTGGCCAATCAATTGCTAGGCAGTAGCTCTATCCACCAGACCACAGTGGCTTGTGGAACTTACGGCAGGCGATCCCATGTTCCCATGCTTCCTATTTCAAGGATATGCATGATATTAGTCCAATTACTTCTGGATCATGTTATTATAGGATATTCTTGATGATCCAAGTGTAAGTTTTGTTCAGTGGTTCTATGGGGTCATTTGAGGTCATGCAAGGTCACCATCAGTTTTTTTTGTAAATAACTCCAGACATAATGAAGCTAGAAGTAAAACAGACAGCAATGTGTTTTTCTCGTCGAGACACGTCTTCCCATATGCAACATGCCCCACTTGGGTCACCACTTGACCTGAGGTCAAATTTTTAAGTTACTTAACAAGGGGACCATGTATATCATTCGAAGCGCCTGGACGGTATAAACACAATGGCGTAAACAGCTTTTTCCGTTATCTTTATAAAATAAAAAGGTAATAGCGAAAAACGATTTGGGAAAAAAAAATTACCTCTGGAGTCTCAAATATTGACCCGAGATCAAATTTGACGACACCTTGTCGATTGCAAATTTCACGGGCTGGCGTTTGCTTTTGATGGTTTGTTTCTAACTAGCATAGTTTTCGATATATGGGAATATCTGGAGCGAAATCCTAAAACAGGAACAAACTGGAAATGTGACCTTTGATGACCTCTGGTGACCTCAATTTTGACCCGACCTAAAAAAAATACTGAAATACTTTCGATAGAACTTGTATCAAGCTATGAAATGCCGTTTCCCGCTTGTCGCTGTGTAGCGTAGTTTTCGAGATATTAGGGGGCGGAAATCAACCCCCTGCAGTTCGTGTTCAGCGCATACCCCCTGCAGTGCGCGGGTTAACAGCAACCGATTTTATCAACGCACACAAAGCGATGGGTATTCAAAAACGTCTATTTTCTTGGAATAACAGCATTCATAATCGTGCAAAAACACGTGCCCGTCACGTCCAGCCACGTCACACGTCACGTCCAGCCACGCCATACGTCACGTCCCCGTTACAGGTAGGCCTGCCAGCCGCTGAAGAGCCGGCACAGGTTATCGGGGTCGCGCGCCTGCTGGATCAGGTGGAAGAAGTGGCGCAGCACTGGCTTCAAGCGGCGGTACACGTCGGCGAACGCGCGACGCTTGTGATCGGCAGACTTCTTGGCGACGGCATTCATGGCGCGCCGCGCCTCGTTGGGCGCCATGTCCTCGGGTCGGTAGCGCGCGTGGGCGCCGCCGCGTCCGCCGTCGGTCAGGTACTCTGCCAGCGGCTGCGTGTCGACGCACCATTCGACCAGGTCGCAGCGCTGCGACAGCGGCACCACCTTGTAGGTGCGGATGGCGAGCGGCGGCTGGTCGGGCGCGGCGCTATCGGCCAGCAGCAGGTTCAGCACCGAGAACACCTGCATCACGGGGTCCTGCCGCAAGTCGTCACGGCCCTTTAGCAGCTGCGCGGCGGGGCGGCGGCCGGAGGCTGTACCATCGGGCTGTGGGTAGCAGGCGAGAACTTGGCGTCAGTGCAGGCATCGACAGTTCCAGGGCCAGCCAAAGCAGTGAATGGCACAGTACAAGGGTCTGTCAGGCATACGGAATCTGATGCAGTCAGGCAAAAAAAAGATAAAAAAATGCAGTCGGGCATCACAGATGATGCATAAATTACGATAAATGACAGCATGGATGTATAGTTTTTATTTATATATGTACATGTACAATAACTAGTTATAAACGTGATAAAAAATCGATATTAGTTTCCTTAAGCATATCATTTCCCAGCACGTGTTTAGAGTACACTAAAATCCTAACCCACAGTGACCACCGGAGCATTTAGCTTACCTCGGCACTGCTGGCGCCCGATTTGTCACCGCCGGTCGGGCCCGCGGCACCGGCGTGCCAAGGACGATGTCCCGGACAGCAGTGGCGATCGCGGTGCCAGCAGCCCGCGACATGTGGACTCCAGACATGTCGTGGGCTGCCGGCGGCATGACGACAGCGTCGCCGTCGGCGCTGCCGGACCTCCCAAGCAGCGCCTCAGTGACCACGTCGTGCACTGTAAGCACGTGGCCACCAGACTGGCTGGTGGCCTCGGCAAACAGTGCCGACGCGGTCGTGAAGGCGCTGCGGTGGAAGCGCGACATCGTCGACCGCGGCACTGGCGTCATGACGACCACCACGCTGTCCCGAGCCACCACCCTCAGCACGGTCAGCAGGCTGGCGATGCCCGCCCGCATGGTCGCCAAGCAATCTGCCAGCCCCGCCGAGTCTCCCTCGACTACCCTGGAGAGGCAATTACTCCCCAGAGAGACGAGGAAGGCCGACGGAGCGGGACGGATCAGGGAGGCGGCATGACCGAGGGCGTCCCAGTCCTCGAGCGTGCCGCCCCCCCGACCAGAGAGCTGTGCTGCGCCACACAGGCTGGCATCCGCCGCGGCCGGCGACTGCAGCCACTGCAAAATCAGCAAGTGCTGCAGCCAGTACGCCGGCGGCGGCGCCGGCAGGTGCCTGGCACTGATGTGGCTGTCACCTAGACACACCACATCCAGTACCACGCGACGCCTACCGGAGCCAGCCGCTGGCGCCGGGACCCGCCGAGGGACGCCGCGGTGTGGGCCGCGGTGCGGGCCGCGGTGCGGGCCGGAAGGTACGTGGTTAGGCATTTTCTGAAACACAAGGGACAATGCTGCCGTACAATAAAAACAAAACACAAAGCACGTAATGAAATAAGTGAACAGGTCAAGTACAAATAAAACACCAGCGATCTTATGACCGGCATAGTCGGCATTAGATGGTTTGGTTGGTTGCAACTGTAGATTGTGCATAAATAGCAATGGCCGATTTGATAAGTCTCAGGAGTTCAAATTCAAACACACCGTGCTATAACGTACATACCTGCGCAAGCAGCTCTCAAACGACCGGCTATCACCGGCTATCTCCAACCGACAAGTGGCCGAGCCGACCGCGACCTGACCCCGAGGTCACCACCGGCGGCCGGTGGTGACCCCGAGGTCACCACCGGCGGCCGGAAACGTACGCGATTGGCCGAGCCGGCGCGGGTCACGTGACAAGTCCACGTGAAGTGGCGTCTGCCGGCTCCCGCCACAGCGGTTAATACAGACTGGAAGTAACTTAAACTAACGCGAGGTAATACTCACCAAGCGAAACATGGGCGGATCCACAGAGGGGGGAACGATGCTCCCCCCCCCCCCCCCCACCACCTAAAATTGGCACAAATTTGACACATTCCTTGAAATAATATACAATGTATGCAACTTTTACGAAGGCAAGTTTGTTTTATATCAGTTATCGATACACCAGCAATCGAAATCCGATGAGTTTTCAAAATTGTGTGAGACTTTTGTGGATTTGACCCCCCCCCCCTCCCGCCAGACACGAACTGAACTGAACTGAACATGCTGGATCCGCCCTTGAAGCGAAACAAGCATAAAATAAAACCCAAACAGCAAACGAAACAATCAACCAGCGCCCTGCGTGAGGGTCTTATGAATTTTGTCTCCTCCCGGATTTCTTTGGTAACCAAGATGTGATTTCATTCGCATTTCCACCCCTGGTAACAGAGTGGAAAGTCCCGTTTAAATGTGTTCGTTGGAAGGGTTCGGAGGTGTCAAACTACGAGAAATTCACCATTCCAAAGCTGAGCTCACGCGGAATCCAGAGAAGTTAATTTTTCATAAATCAATTGAGCGTGTTTTTAAAATTTTCATTTTTTCCGAATTCGCACCCCTTTCGTTTGACCAGGGCTATCGCGTATGATATGGCGAAAATGCAGACGAATAACATGTCTACTGATTCGTCATGATCTGCACGACATAGTCTCAGAGTGCAAAGCCATTAGATGGTTTGGTTGGTTGCACGGCTGCATCAAAGCCAAGCGCTCCCGGTGTCGGCACTACCGCACACTCCCGCCCGCGCCTGACGCGCAGAATCGCCCCTGGCGACGCGCGAGCTGAGGTCACATGTGACCTGACGTCACATGGTGTACAGATTCGATGTTGGCCGAGCCGGGCCGGCGTCGCCCCGGCTCGGCCGAGGAGTCCCGGTCGAATGTAGTGCATGCCTTCAATGTCTGGTCGGGACGGGCAAATGTCGGTCCTGACAACGATCGGGGTTCGCCACAACTGCGTGCTTCGGCTGAGATGCAAGTTTGGTCATAAACTGCGTATAGTTTTGACTTGCAAAGATGTTGCCTTATATCGCACCACAGAGCTTCTAAATATCTATAAAATACCCCGATGACAAATGAACACTAAGCCAGTGTGTCCCGCAAGTAAGCAGCCAGTTCAGTGGCACCGGGAGGCGCCGACAAGTTGTGATATTCACGTCATATTATTATATTTAGAATTGCAGACTATTGCAGATTGTATAGACAATCTGCAATAGTCTGCAATAACATTCATATACGATAGTGTAACCCTACATCCCCACTAACATGCCAAATTTCGCGTTTGTGACTGCAAAGTGCGAAGAGTTATCAAGCATCAAGTAATATCCGAACGGATAGACGAACAGGTAGCTGCCACTTCTCATCAGTGGTATGAAATAGCTCTCTATGTAACCAATAACTATCATATGTAACATGAGAAGCGATTCTAACAGGTTGTGCCAAATTCCGCGCCGTATATATATAGAAGATGCTTCCTGACCTATTGGCTACAAAGTGCAGTATTAAGCTGATAAGAACAGATTTTTATTTAAAAAAAGTATATGTTTCAAAAACAACAGCCTGAAAGCAAAAAGGGTCAAAACATAATTATAGTCGAAAAGCGATTGGCCGCGCAGGGCCAGTATGGGGCCCACTATGTGGGCCATCCATGCAGATGGGGGTTGCTGCCACAAGCTGGGCAGACCCCTGTGGCGTCGCGCACTCCCGGAGCACAGGCTCAGACGGGAGGCGACACCACACACAAAACAAGAAAACAGACAGTGTGGGCAGACAGGCGTGTACAAAAAGAAACATGACAATGGGGAGGAGGGCAAAGGGCCACGCATGGCCGGTATGGGGCCCACTACTGTGGGCCAACCATTCACTGGGGCCATGGGCACCCCTGGAGCAACCTGCTCGACAGGGCGTGCCCAGATAGAACAAAAAACAACATAACAACAACACACGGGGAGGGGGGGGGGGGACACGTCACACGGCATGTGCCAGCACATCACCGTAACATGAAGGTGATGGTAATGATCACCTCCCCGCCACGGTGCTCGCACTCTGTCCGCACTCGCGGCCACGCAGGACCGGACACTGTCACTGCGGGCTGGGCGGGGCGGGTGGTCCCGTCGCGACCTCCGCGCGCGCGGCGGCTACCACGGGCGGGGGCGGCCAGCGGCGGCGGGCGGGCGGGCGAGAGGGGCGGGTCGGCGGGGGGTCGGCGGCCCGGCAGGCCCCCTCGATCAGGGGACGCGGGTCGCCGGGCTCCGCCTCGTCCACGGCGGCCGCGGGGCCCAACACCAGGGCGAGGAAGGGGCGGCGCGTCCACGGTGGGTGGGGGTGGGCGGGCGGGTGGGGGGCGGGTCAGCGGCGGTCGGCGGGAGGTCTGCGGCCCTGCGGGCCCCCTCGATCAGGGGCCGCGGGTCGCTCGGCTCCGCCTCGTCCACGGCGGCCGCGGGGCCCGACACCACGGCGAGGGGGGAGAGGCACGTCCACGCTAGGCAGGTGGCCGGCTGGGGGAGCGGTACCAACCGGGTGGGAGGGGCCGGTGGTCGCTGGGGGTAGGGGATGGGTCGGTCCAGCTGGGGTTGGCAGGAGAGGGCCTCTACTGCGGGGTGGTCCGTCCAGGGTCGGCGGAGGTCGGTCGCCCGAGGGGGCAGGGACCAGGGCAGTCGGCGGCAGGCCATCACGGTCAGAGGCCCCCGCTCGACGCCAGCGGCGGCCGCCGCGCCTGCTCCGTGGAAGGGAGGCTGGCGGCGGGACACCTGAGGGGGAGGAGGGGACACGTCGGGCAGGAGGCGGCACGCCGGCGGCAGCCGGTGCAGGGCCGGGTAGGGGAGGGAATAACAGGGGACTGGCCAAGGCCGGTCGGGTCCGACTGGCGCCGGCCGGGGAAAGGACCAGTGGGCTGGGACCGGGGAGGCAGGGATCACCGGACGGATCCGCGGCAGCGGCGGGGCCAGGCGGAAAGGGGTGGCGGTTGCCAGCCGCCAAAACCGGGAGTCGTCCGGGGCGCTCCCCGGGGAGGGGCACAAGGGGGGGGGGGGGGGCACTCACCGCGCGGCGGCGGCGGCCGCGGCAGCGACCACG
>JAXIVJ010006294.1:0-2500 GCA_036785665.1 Chirona hameri
ATATATATATATATATATATATCAGAAGACAAAACACGAAAATGAGCTGAAAATGCGCCTTATGTGCCGTCCTACGTCAGATGGTGTACTGCCGCGACATGGGTAGGTATACCGCTTATTGGACACCAAGAAACACTACCTTACACCAACTTTGAACAAATAATATGAACGTATAATATTGAACGTATAATATTGAACGTATAATATTGAACGTATAATATTGAACGTATAATATTGAACGTATAATATTGAATTGAACGTATAATATTGACAATTGTACTCGTGAATGTCTTATAAATGTGTTTTGCAAATGTCGTATGTAGACAATTGCAACTACCTTACATCAGGGAGGTATGCTTACATCAGGGAGGTATGACTTACATCAGGGAGGCATGACTTACATCAGGGAGGAATGACTTACATCAGGGAGACATGACTTACATCAGGGAGGCATGACTTACATCAGGGAGACATGAATTACATCAGGGAGGCATGACTTACATCAGGAAGACATGACTTACATCAGGGAGGCATGACTTACATCAGGGAGACATGACTTACATCAGGGAGGCATGACTTACATCAGGGAGGCATGACTTACATCAGGGAGGCATGACTTACATCAGAGAGGCATGACTTACATCAGGGAGGCATGACTTACATCAGGGAGACATGACTTACATCAGGGAGGCATGACTTACATCAGGGAGGCATGACTTACATCAGGGAGGCATGACTTACATCAGGGAGGCATGACTTACATCAGGAAGACATGACTTACATCAGGGAGGAATGACTTACATCAGGGAGGCATGACTTACACCAGGGAGGCATGACTTACATCAGGGAGGTATGACTTACATCAGGGAGGCATGACTTACATCAGGGAGACATGACTTACATCAGGGAGACATGACTTACATCAGGGAGGCATGACTTACATCAGGAAGACATGACTTACATCAGGGAGGAATGACTTACATCAGGGAGGTATGACTTACATCAGGGAGGCATGACTTACATCAGGGAGGCATGACTTACATCAGGAAGGCATGACTTACATCAGGGAGGAATGACTTACATCAGGGAGGCATGACTTACACCAGGGAGGCATGACTTACATCAGGGAGACATGACTTACATCAGGGAGGCATGACTTACATCAGGGAGACATGACTTACATCAGGGAGACATGACTTACATCAGGGAGGCATGACTTACATCAGGGAGGCATGACTTACATCAGGGAGGCATGACTTACATCAGGGAGGCATGACTTACATCAGGGAGGCATGTCTTACATCAGGAAGGCATGACTTACATCAGGAAGGCATGACTTACATCAGGGAGACATGACTTACATCAGGAAGGCATGACTTACATCAGGGAGGCATGACTTACATCAGGAAGGCATGACGCCTGGAAACCAAAATGCATAGCGCTTATCATGATACAATACTGATAGCTCAGCCCAAGAGCTGAACAAATCGGTTGGTTGCTTCATAGCCGGAAAATTCACTTCTTCCAAATTGGTGGATTCATAGATCTCTCCTTTTTAGCATCACATATGTAGAATGCCTTCAAATTTGTCAAACGTTAGTTTCGGAAAACACATATTTGGTGACACCAAAAACAAAGTTGGTGGCAATGACAATGATTCTATCGGACCTGCACTCCGGTAAGGTTCGTCTAAAACCTTACAGGCCTGAGTTCAGACTCATGCTGAGCCTGCATTGCTCAGTTTATCCTATCTATAATTAACTTTACTACACACAATCGAAAATCGTTGCATTTCTACTTAGTGTCACTCACGTGCTACTTATGTTCAGGTAACCGTGGTGCCACTCGTAATCAACACGGAAGCTCGAGAGCCTCTGAGAACACTGGAATATTGCCTAGTCCAGCTCAGACCTCGGCTCTTAACCCGCCATTGACTGGGGGGGGGGGGGGGCGTTTAAAGCCCCATGATGCATTTTCGTAATAGCTCAAAATCAAATAGCGCAATCAACGTGAAACTTCGGGTACCTTCTTCTACATCGATTTAACGTCTTTTGTGAAAAAATAAACCCATTTCGTGGGCAAAAATCGTGCTATATCGAAATTAGTGATGTCACTACACACGAGTTATACACCAAAATCAGCTAAAATGTAACAAACCGTACAAATGCCATATAATGAGTAAAATGCAGTCCAAAAACGTCACAAGATCGCAAATGACAAGGGTTACAATATGGCTATCTCGGAATTTTGAACATTTTGGTTTTTGACCCCCAAAAATTAGCAATTTTTTTTTGGGGGGGGGATGCCCACACAAAACAAATTTTGCCAAGATATTCAAAAAGCCGGAATATATGTCAGAGAAACATCTATGGGGAAACTACCATACCAAATTACCATACCAAATTACCAAAGATTGATATTACCAATTTTAACTGACTTATGGCATCTAAAGTATGAGCAACTCATGACGTCATATTTATAAATTGCATTTTTTGACTTT
>JAXIVJ010006294.1:7500-25000 GCA_036785665.1 Chirona hameri
ACCTTGTCAGTTTTCATTCATGGGATTTTCTTAAATTTGCAAACAATCTTCAGAGCCATCTATCGCCTAAGGTCGTAACTGGATTCCTATATACGCCTATGATGCCCCCGCCAGCCGTGACCGCACGCGGCCAATCAGCGCTCTCGAAACAGTTACGTGAGTGGGATTGGTGGAGGTCGGCTGAATGAATGGGCTCCTGCGTACATGCTAGCGTCAGGCAATGGTCACGTGGTTTGAACCATTCGGGCTGGGTCAGCTGGGTCAATGACCTCCGGCCAGAACGCTCGCAGAGAGCCGCCGAGAAGCTGCGAGTTCGTAGCCGGGCCGGGCCGGGCAGGCCGGGCTCGTAGCGTATGTCTATCTCAGGTGAACTCAATTGTCGTCATCTTGTGCGTTATTTTAACGTGCTTTGTAGAATGACAAAAACGGATTGAAATGAATAGAATGCTACAATGAACGGGCTAATCATTAACACTATTCCCTGCGGGTCGGGGGGGGGGGGGGGGCAGATTCTGCCCCCCCGGTGGTTTTTCACTTGCCGCTTCTAAACCGTTAGGTCCTGAAAATTTAAGACTTTTCCCAAAATTGAATATGCGTGTGGTGTCAAAATTTGGAGAGAAAAAATCGGTCCAGCAGAGGCAGTTCCAGGCTCCTGTTTTGGGGAGGGTGTTACGAAAGTGGTTTTGCGGCGCATACTTCCTTCGTGGTTTGCAGTGCAATAAGTGCATCAGAAACAATTTCAATGCAATATGCATCATAGATACTAATACTGGACATATTTTTGGGCAGAGGCGCACTCAGGCAAAAAACCGGGAGGCGATACCCACCCTCAAATTAGGTCCAACTTCAAATTAATAAGATGATAAAAGCGTCACGCGCATGGTGCCCCCCCGCCCATGTTTTTCCTGGATCTGCCGATGCGCAATATATCAAATTTAACAAATTACAGCATATAATGCCCACATGTGACGTTCATGTCGCCCCAAACAATCACGAACAGCACATATGTTTTCCAGAAAATCCCTCCATTTTACATTCCCTGAATACGCCTATGATTTTTATTTTTTATTATGATTTATTAAAGACCAGTACATTTGTAGCTCACAAACGTTTGTGGTTGCAAATCGGTCAAGCCACATGGCCGCAATGACCTTTAAAAAAACAAAATGTTCGAACTTTTGCCTCCTGGCCCCCCATTTCTAAACAAAACAAAAATTTCGGGCTTCAAAAAGAGATATCTTGTCATGACGAATCAAATGGCGTTTTCCCTATCGAAATCGACAGAGCGGTTCTCGATATCTATGGCGGGGGGGGGGGGCTGAATCTGCCCCCCGCAGGTTAACGTAATTCTGGCGGCCCGCAGAGAATAGGGTTAATGTAGGAAGTGGATAGATTCGTAAAAAGGCAGATACGAAAGAACTAAACATAGCAATAATAATGGGGGAGGGAACCACCGAAGATCTTGAACATGTTTCAAAGAACTGTGGAAGCTACTCCAATATTGGACTATATACACACTAGGTGAGGCAATTTTATCTGTATAATTTAAAAGGACGCATTCTGATAAAAGTAACGTAGGCATATTTTTAGACGTTTCCGTAAGGCTTTGTTTCGTCGGGGTAACCGCGACCGGCGGGTAGCGCCAAACACCTTAAAATGGAATGGCAATTTCTTGAAATTTATTTTTGCCACGCCTCAAACGTTTATTAGATCTGTTTTTGTAATACCTTTGCACCTATGGCGGATGGACAATCAAATAGGCTTTCAGCTGATTTAACCGCAAATCAATTCGGTTTTGAATATACTGCAAGTGTATCAAACGTTATGAGTGTTTATAAAATGTTAATGTTCTTGATAAATGTACCCAATTTCTTGAAATTCAGTGAGACACATCAAAACATAAAGCTATTAACTTGAGTAGCTCATTGTGCACGAAAACGGTTTGCTGTTATCCCTCTTTTAAAAAAACGTAATTGCACACCAGGTTCTTGCAGCTGGCAAAACTACCAACGAGGTAATACCGACCACAATAAAAAAAACAAATAGCTAGCCAAATCGATGTAATTTCAATCATCGAACAAATGTATTACCCGAAACAATAAGCGACAATAATGGACACGATGATAATACCTTGCGATAATGGCACTTTTATATTATAAGAAAATGCGGTAGAATAGAAAGCACATACACATGCACATACACATATTTATATTTGATTTATTTATTGAGTCAACAACCACAGGCAAATGGGCCACTTACGGTTGCAGTCATGCTGCCTCATACAACAGGAAATTAAAACATTCACAAACTACATGAGTGCACATAGTACAATAAGATAAAACACAACTATACTGTATAGTAAACACAGCAACATAAAATAAATACATAAATGGCGATTAAAATCGCCAGTGAAAGTAAGAACAAACGTGTAAATAAAGCGCTGATACAGGCAAAAACCTAAAAATAGACAAATACATAAAAGCGCCGGTAAACGTAAATATTAACGTGTAAATATAGCGCTGGTACAGGCAAAAGACCTAAAATAGACAAGTGCAACTTAAAGCTAATGACCGATCACGGGGCGTGATCTAGGCTCACAACAGCGACCTGACTCAAGTATGTACCCTGAACATCAGCGAACTTCATAATATCAGACCTAAGGGCACGAGAAGGCATAAATAAATCCGTCTGAGGGCTGCTGTGTGTGAGCGAGTTAAAGAGATGCGGGAGACGAATCAAGAAGCCTCTCTTTACAGAGTCAGCTCTTCAACGAGGTACATGGAAGAGCTCGGGGCGCCGCGGACGTCGGCTTGGTGCTGACAGCGGGAACGTTGCCACAATATTCGGGCAGTCTATGTGGCCGCTGAATGGCCGCATATGACATACACACACACACACGACAAACCATGATGGGTCCCTGAAAACATGTATCACATGTATCAGAGGCAGAGAGAGAGACGCCGCTCGCTAAAGCCTAAACCCGGCCGTCGATGGCCGAGTAGAAGAGGATGTAGCCGGCCGGGCTCTGGACGGCACTGCTGTTCAGCTGGTGCACCTCTTGGTCGCTGAACTTGTGCCAGCGGCCCGAGTTGACGCATCTACGGAAGGCCGTGTAGTGTCCGCTCTCCATCGATCCGGAGTGGTTCACTACGCCGTAGAGGTGGTACTTGTGGTGACGGTATAGCGCCTCCTGGTTGAGGACGTGAGGCGACATGTCCAGGTTTTCCAGCGGGAATTGCAAGTTTGACTGTTTTTTCCGCCAGAGGCCATCGTTGCAAAACCTCTGTATATGAATGATGAGCATGGGCGGCAGGCGACAGATGTCAAGTCGCTTGGTGGCCTCAGTGCTGCTCTTGCATTTTGAACACGTCCAGCCGCTGATGGTGTCCCCAGCCATGTAAAGCTCGATACACTCGTACAGCGAACTGCAGTTCAGCCTGACATGCCTGGTAGTACGGAGAGGTGTGAAAACGTCTCGAACTTGGTCGATTGGTGGCCACAGCACGAGCACCGCAACTTGTGCTGGCCCCAGAAAAGGTTCAGGATGAACGAACGGTTGCTGCCCTTGAAATCGTCCCACGCAAGCTTCGCAGCGCGCGCGTCCGGAACACCATCGTTCTTCTGCCCCTTGAGCGGTTGTTTGCGGTGCACCTCGCTCAAGTCATCATGCAGAAAATATATCAGGTGCAGGAGGAACTCGTGCGCGTCCTGCTACGCCGGGCCGCGGAAGCGCGCGTGGTGTCGGCCTATCACATCTTTCAGGTCGTGCAGCGCCACTGATCTGTAGTGGCCACTCCAGAGGACCTTGATAGCAGCGGCCAGCTTCTGGGCCACCTCGCCGCGTGACAGCTCACCATCGGGATTGATGCAGTGCTGGTGGAACTCGTTGGCGAAGAAGTTGTTGAGGTCCGGCGTGTTGTTGATGCACTGCACCACGGCGTTCAAGTAGCAGGTGTTGACCAAATGTTTTGAGGCCGGTTAACGCCGAAGCTGGGAGTGGTGACCGCATTCCTTTTGAACCAGGTTCCAGTTCAGAGTTTTTGTATTCTGTTTTCTTGGCTGTAGCCTTCATCGCTGCAACTCCCATGTCGGAGCGGGTAATTCTGGATGTAGCAGTTTGGGGAGGAGGGGGGAAGGGTGGGAGGGGAGTGGTTCTCCCCCACCCCGTAGTCCAGCTTATAGCTATATGCCGCCGCGGGTGGAGAGGAGAACCACTCCCCTCCGGGGCGGGGAACCGGATGACTTGCGCCAGTAGCCAGACTCGAACCAGGAACCCTTGGATTCCGAGTCCGACGCTCTACCAACTGAACCAACCGGCCCCCAATGTAGCAGCTCTTGCGTCTCCGGCTGCCGCCAGTCGCGCGGCAGTGGCGTTACCGCGCACCACCGCCACCGATATGCGCTGCATGAGGCGCTCCATGTCCCGTCGGTCTCCGGTTGCCTGCGCGATGCGTCAGCCGAGCTCCTTTAAGAAGGAGTGACTGTCCGGGCCGAGCGCACCGGACGTCTCAACGGCGACAGGTCGAAACAAATAGCGCCGGCTTATATCGGCATATCGCCGGCGTTTGCGCCCTTCGGCGGCGGTTGCAGCAGCGCTCGCCCGTGCTGCGGACGCGGTGACTGACGAGGCGCTGAAGGTGTCGACGGAGGTGGCGTCCCATACGAGGCACTTGCTTTCTGCATAGGGGAAGGTTGTGATGCCGTCCGGGCGCCGTCCAAACCAGCCGGCTCGAGAACCGCTGGCATGCCCGCGGTCGCCAGCCCGCGCTTAATCACATTGTTCAGCTCCGCATGGCGCGGGAAGCGCCCGGCGCTCAGTTGGCAGCAGAGACCGTGCAGGCCACGCTCATCGATATCGAATCCGCAGCGGCAGCGGTGAGGAGCACATATCTCTGCGCCAACCCGCAGGGCGACTGCCGTCCGCAGTGTGTCGGAGTCTAGCAGTTTTTTTTCCCGGACCGGCCTATAGCCATTTTCCGGGGAGGGGAAATTACCTCTGGCAATTTGCCAGGCAAAGACTTACGTTAACCGGTTTATGTGAACCCGGAGCAAACTAAGGAGTAGGGTAGCTATTTTACGTTAGTTTATTGCTCAAAGTAAATATAATATCTAACATTACGTTAAGTGTTTCGTTCAAGGTCAAAAATAATATATCTAGCATTACGTTAAGTATTTCGTTCAAGGTAAAAAATAAGTAAAACACGAGACGCACATTCATACATATTTTATTACATACACTCAATATACTTGAACACAGTGTCAGTGTTGATGGAGCCGGGGGTGCCATCATTGCAGCAACGGGAGACTGTTGCCAGTCTCCCTGGCTCCGGCACCTCGGCGAGACCTGGTTGTGGGGTGTATTTAGCTGGGAGAAAAGTCCTGAATAATAAAAAAAAACAGCGTCTAAGGCAAAGGGGAAAAAACCTGCGCGAGGGCCACAAATGCGCTAGGCCAAAAAAAAACCTGTTATATTTGATTAGCTAAACGTGTTTGGTAGAGATAATCTAAGAGGAGACCTATCAATTCAGGGTAATTTTCACCTAACAGTGTTGAAAGATTTAATGTGATGCGATTTTGTTGTGTATAATTAATAATGTTCTGTCGTTTATCGTTGTGTACTGGGCAAGTAATTAGTAAGTGCTTGATTGTGTAGCGCGGATAACCTGGGCAATGTTGGAAATATGGTGGCGGGAGATTCTCCATAATATGATAATGAGTAATTTTTGTATGACCGAGACGGAGGTGCGCCAATATCACCTCCTTCTCTCTACAATTCTGATGACTAGATATAAAATGTTGGACTTTTGGCTTGATCGGATGAAGATGAAAATGCGGAGCAGCGTCCCACTCGCGCTGTCGCAGTATGTTAAGTTGTAAATTTATATAATTTAAAACGTCTGTTACTGGACTTGGTAATTGGTTTTCTGAAGGTAATTCTAGGCTCAATTTCGCTAGTCTGTCGGCTTCCTCGTTTCCCGGGATACCGGCGTGTCCTGGGATCCAGAGAAATTTAATACTGTTATTTCTGCTATTCAAATACTTAATTAGCTGTCTAATTTTAAATACTATCGGATTTCTACAGTCACTAATCGAAGAAATGGCAGAGAGCGAAGCGGAAGAGTCTGTGCAAATGACTACTTCCCTAAGTTTTTCTTCTTTGACATATATTAATGCTAATAAAATGGATGACAATTCCGCTGTGTATACGCTATTTATGTCCGGAAGTCTAAAATTATTACTAACTGTGTTTGTGAAGTATGCACTTCCGGTTCGGCCGTCGCCCCGTGAACTGTCTGTGTATATGTATGTGTATGTATTGTGTTGTGCTTTGTGTTCGTGGAAGAGTGAGTGTGTCTCTGACGCGGTGACTGTCTTTTTGTTGTGTGTGAAGAGGCGGTGTGTGCCTGGTGTTATGTCGAGCCAGTGAGATGTGAGTGGTGGCGTTGGCATTGTGTTGATGTGAGCGATGTTGAATAGTGTGATTGTTTGTCTGATTCTGTGACTTATCAGTGAGTGTCGTTTTTGTAGTAGTGTTTGTCGTCTTGTGGGTGCGGGGTGATTTAAGATGTGGAATGTTGGGCGTGTGGGGTGTGAACTTGCTCTGGCGTAGAATCTAAGTAATATGTATTTGCGTCGGCGGCAGAGTGTGGGAATGTTTGTGTCTATGTGTAAGTTTGTGGTGTTGGTGGTGCGGCAGGCCCCAGTCACGATCCGCAAGGCAGCGTTTTGGACAGTTTGCAATTTTTTCATTTGTTTGGAACATATGTCATCAAATAAAAATGCGTTATAGTCCAGTATTGGGCGTATCAGGGAAGTATATAGTTGGAGGAGAGTGGCACGATCTGCGCCCCACTCTCGACCAGCCAATGACTTCATAATGTTAATTCGTCGCGTACATCTCTGCACTAAATCATTAAAGTGTGGAATGAACGAGAGACGAGTGTCTAACATTATTCCCAGATACTTGAACGATTTGGCGAAAGGGATAATTTGATTGTTATATTTTAATGGAATGTAGGGTTCCACATATGCAGGTTTCTTTGAAAAAATTAGGGATGCCGATTTGTTTGGAGAAATTTCCAGACCCCATTGGTCGCACCATACCTTTATATCAATGAGTACTAGTTGTAAAATTGTGTTGGCTTGATCGACACTCGGGTGCGAGAACCACACCGCCAGGTCATCAGCGTACATTGAAAAATTGAGACCTTTGTCGATCTTGTTAATATTACTGAAAATGTCGTTAATCATAATTAAAAATAGGGTTTGGGAGAGGACCGATCCCTGTGGGACACCGTGGTCCTGATTTTGATTTGGAGAATATGTGTTGCCGCACCTTACATTAAAAGTTCTGTTGTTTAAAAAGTTTTTGATAAATTTAGCGAGTCGACCTCGAATTCCGGCCTTATGGACCTTCACTAAAAGTGCAGTCTTATTGACTCTGTCAAACGCAGCTCTCAAATCAAGGAAGAGGGCAACTGTGACCTCTCTCTCTCGAAAGCAGCGCTGGACAGAGTCGATAAGACCAACTAAATTGTCCGCAGTGGAGCGACCAGGTCGAAAACCACTTTGGTGTGGGGAAAGTAAATTATTTGATTCAATGTATGTCCTGATGCGTCCGTTAACCATGCGTTCGAATAGTTTACATGCACAACTAGTTAGAGAAATAGGGCGATAGCTAGCGGGAGAAGATTTAGGTTTGCGAGGTTTAAGTATAGGAATTAGCGTACTATTATGCCAAGATTCAGGGAAAGTGCCATCAAACCACATGGTATTGAAGGCTGCTAGTAAGTTGGTGAGACCAGTCTCTGTCAAGTTTTTAAAGAAGGAGAGTAGTCAATTTGATCTGGCCCTACGGAAGTTTTACCACATTTACCAATAGCGTATGTTAACTCTGAGTTGGTAAAAAGAGAGTTATAGATTTATACGTTATTAGAATCAAAGCTAATAGATTGAAATTGATCGTTAAGTTGGTTAGTAAAAGTTGGTGTACATTGTTGTGTTGATGATATGTTAGCGTAGTGTTGTGCAAATTGTGTTGCCACCTCTAGGGGAAGCGTGTAAGATGTGTTGTGTATTTGTAAGTGTGGGATTTTGCATGACGGTGGTCTTTTATTTGAAAATGATCTAATTAATGTCCAAATTTTTGAAAGGGAGGTAAATCGATTAAAGGTAGATGAGAATTCCTGCCAATATTATTTTTTTGCTTTGGCAATGATTGTTTTAGCCAAAGAGCGAATTTTCCGTACTTCGTGTTCGTTTTCTGCAGTAATACAAGCTTGAAATTTCCGAAATGCTCTTGTCCGGAGGGCAACAGCTCTCTGGCATTCTGTGTTTCACCACGGGGCAGTACGCTGCCTCGGGTGGTGTTGTGTGTGTGTGCGTGTGTGTGGAATGTGTTGATGAGCTGATGCGAGCATAGTGTTTAAAATTGTGTTAATGTCGGTCTGGGAGTCTGCGGGGTGACTAGTGTCAATGTGTTTTTGGGAGGAGGACCAGTCGGCTTTGCGAAGGTTCCATCTAGGCAGGGAGTGCAAATTTGTCTGTCCTCAAGGGACTTGTAGTTCTAAGTGAATTGGGAAATGATCGCTAAAAAGAGGGTCAGATTGTGCGTTAAATGTAAAAAGAGTTGCGATGCGTGGTGTGGCGAAGGCGAGATCAATGGCGCTGTAAGTCACCTCGCCTCCTGAGTAGTTTTTGCCCCCCCCCCCTCGGATCTCCGAAACTACTGGACCGATTGTAAAACACAAACGGCATTCGATATCCCTGGGAAATGTATCGAGGGAAACATTATATTGTTAACCTCGGGTTCACCGATGACGTCACAGGTCAGGTCCAGTACAAAATGTTTGACCGTGTCAAAAGATCTCGATGGATGGATATGTCGCGCAAAGTTGCGATATTAAACGCATAACCAGTCGATAAATCGGTATGATTCGTGTGTCTGACACTTCTAAGTACCATTCTAAGCTGTTTATGACCTTGGGTCAGGTCAAGGTCATCCGAGGTCACGAGGTCAAACTGCAGATTACGGTCATTAGGCGTTGTAACACATGTTTTTGGGTTTGTTTTTCATCTAGAACGCGAAAAATGACCTTAAAACATTGCTTGTTCCATATAAATAGAAGTGAAAAGCAAACATGGAAAAACACAATTATGCAAAGTAATGCTGTGAGAGGTGGTCGATTTTTGTTATTTAAAGGTCATAAGTCAGTCATTGTGTAAGACATCGACTTCAAATTTGGTACACATATTCACCGAACACGTCTCGATCACATATATTCCGCTTTTTGGATAATTCTGATGTATTTTTTATTTTGTAAAAACAAAAACAAAATGTATTTGGATTTCTCAAAATTTTGCATTAAAAAAATCAAAAAATTCGGGACAGCAATTTGATAGCCCGTTCTATTGTCAGTCATTTTATTTAAGACAATTTAATTTATCTCAAACATTGTACCTTTGACAGCATTTTCCGCAAACTATTATTTTTCAACAAAAACCGAAGAACATGACGTCCCTCTGACATCACTCTGACGCCATTTTGTCAAAAAGCAAAACCAGATTTTGGTGGGAACCGAAATTCGTTACCAAGTACTGGAGAGTACCGGTCGTTAAAAGTGTGGAACGCTTGTCAACTTTAACATGTAATATCTTTCGGTATGAATGTTTATATGCAAAATGTGATCAATTTACAATATATTTTGGTCTCCTCTGTCATTTCAAGTAATAACTCCATTTTGGTGGGCAAATGTAAATATTTCCCACAAGCCTTCTGGCTGGTGGCTACCTCCTCATCTTCCTCCTTCTCTCCTTTTCTCTCCTTTTCTTTCCTTCTCTCTCCTTCTCTCTCCTCTCTCCTTCTCTCTCCTTCTCTCTCCTTCTCCCTCCTTCTCTCTCCTTCTGTCTCCTTCCCTATCCCTCTCTCTCCTTTCTCTCCTTATCTCTCCTTTCTCTCCTCTCTCCTTTCTCTTCTTCTCTCTCATTCTCCCTCCTTTTCTCTCCTCTCTTATCTCTCCTCTCTCCTTCTCTCTCCTCTCTCCTTCTTTCTCCTTCTCTCTCCTCTCTCCTCTCTCCTTTTCTCTTCTTATTTCTCCTTCTCTCTCCTTCTCTCTCCTTCTCTCTCCTTCTCGCTCCTTCTCTCTCTTTCTTTCTCCTTCTCTCTCCTTCTCTCTCCTTCTCTCTCCTTCTCTCTCCTTCTCTCTCCTTCTCTCTCCTTCTCTCTCCTTATCTCTCCTTATCTCTCATTCTCTCTCCTTCTCTATCATTCTCTCTCCTTCTCTCTCCTTCTCTCTCCTCTTCTTCTTCTTCTCCTTTTCTCCTTCACCTTTTCTCCTTCTCCTTTTCTCCTTCTCCCTTTCTTCTTCTTCTTTTCTCCTTCTCCTTTTCTCCTTCTCCTTTTCTCCTTCACCTTTTCTCCTTCTCCTTTTCTCCTTCTCCTTTTCTCCTTCTCCTTTTCTCCTCCTTTTCTCCTTCTCCTTTTATCCTCCTCCTTTTCTCCTTCTCACTTTCTCCTTCTCCTTTTCTCCTTCTCCTTTTCTCCTTCTCCTTTTCTCCTTCTCCTTTTCTCCTTCTCCTTTTCTCCTTCTCCTTTTCTCCTCCTTTTCTCCTTCTCCTTTTCTCCTTCTCCTTTTCTCCTTCTCCTTTTCTCCTTCTCCTTTTCTCCTTCTCCTTTTCTCCTTCTCCTTTTCTCCTTCTCCTTTTCTCCTTCTCCTTTTCTCCTTCTCCCTTTCTCCTTCTCCTTTTCTCCTTCTCCTTTTCTCCTTCTCCTTTTCTCCTTCTCCTTTTCTCCTTCTCCTTTTCTCCTTCTCCTTTTCTCCTTCTCCTTTTCTCCTTCTCCTTTTCTCCTTCTCCTTTTCTCCTTCTCCTTTTCTCCTTCTCATTTTTTCCTTATCATTTTCTCCTTCTCCTTTTCTCCTTCTTCTGTTCTCCTTCTCCTTTTCTCCTTTTTCCTTTTCTCCTTTTTCCTTTTCTCCTTTTTCCTTTTCTCCTTTCCCTGTTCTCCTTTTCCTTTTCTCCTTTTCCTTTTTTCCTTTTCCTTTTATCCTTTTTCCTTTTCTCCTTTTCCTTTTATCCTTTTCCTTTTATCCTTTTCCTTTTATCCTTTTCCTTTTCTCCTTTTCCTTTTCTCCTTTTCCTTTTCTCCTTTTCCTGTTCTCATTTTCCTTTTCTCCTTTTCCTTTTCTTCTTTTCCTTTTCTCCTTTTCCTTTTCTCCTTTTCCTTTTCTCCTTTTCCTTTTCTCCTTTTCCTTTTCTCCTTTTCCTTTTCTCCTTTTCCTTGTCTCCTTTTTCTTTTCTCCTTTTCCTTTTCTCCTTTTCCTTTTCTCCTTTTCCTTTTCTCCTTTTCCTTTTCTCCTTTTCCTTTTCTCCCTTTCCTTTTCTCCTTTTCCTTTTCTCCTTTTCCTTTTCTCCTTTTCCTTTTCTCCTTTACCTTTTCTCCTTTTTCTTTTCTCTTTTTCCTTTTCTCCTTTTCCTTTTCTCCTTCTCCTTTTCTCCTTCTCCTTGTCTCCTTCTCCTTTTCTCCTTCTCACTTTTCTCCTTCTCCTTTTCTCCTTCTCCTTTTCTCCTTCTCCTTTTCTCCTTCTCCTTTTCTCCTTCTCCTTTTCTCCTTCTCCTTTTCTCCTTCTCCTTTTCTCCTTCTCCTTTTCTCCTTCTCCTTTTCTCCTTCTCCTTTTCTCCTTCTCCTTTTCTCCATCTCCTTTTCTCCTTCTCCTTTTCTCCTTTTCCTTTTATCCTTCTCCTTTTCTCCTCCTTTTCTCCTCCTTTTCTCCTTCTCCTTTTCTCCTTCTCCTTTTCTCCTTCTCCTTTTCTCCTTCTCCTGTTCTCCTTCTCCTTTTCTCCTTTTTCCTTTTCTCCTTTTTCCTTTTCTCCTTTTTCCTTTTCTCCTTTCCCTGTTCTCCTTTTCCTTTTCTCCTTTTCCTTTTTTCCCTTTCCTTTTATCCTTTTTCCTTTTCTCCTTTTCCTTTTATCCTTTTCCTTTTATCCTTTTCCTTTTATCCTTTTCCTTTTCTCCTTTTCCTTTTCTCCTTTTCCTTTTCTCCTTTTCCTTTTCTCATTTTCCTTTTCTCCTTTTCCTTTTCTTCTTTTCCTTTTCTCCTTTTCCTTTTCTCCTTTTCCTTTTCTCCTTTTCCTTTTCTCCTTTTCCTTTTCTCCTTTTCCTTTTCTCCTTTTCCTTGTCTCCTTTTTCTTTTCTCCTTTTCCTTTTCTCCTTTTCCTTTTCTCCTTTTCCTTTTCTCCTTTTCCTTTTCTCCTTTTCCTTTTCTCCTTTTCCTTTTCTCCTTTTCCTTTTCTCCTTTTCCTTTTCTCCTTTTCCTTTTCTCCTTTTCCTTTTCTCCTTTACCTTTTCTCCTTTTTCTTTTCTCTTTTTCCTTTTCTCCTTTTCCTTTTCTCCTTTTCCTTTTCTCCTTTTCCTTTTCTCCTTTTCCTTTTCTCCTTTTCCTTTTCTCCTTTTCCTTTTCTCCTTTTCCTTTTCTCCTTTTCTCCTTTCCCTTTTCTCCTTTTCTCCTTTTCCTTTTCTCCTTTTCCTTTTCTCCTTTTCCTTTTCTCTTTTTCCTTTCTCCTTTTCCTTTTCTCCATTTGATTTTCTCCTTTTCCTTTTCTCCTTCTCCTTTTCTCCTTCTTTTCTCCTTCTCCTTATCTCCTTCTTCTCCTTTTCTCCTTCTCCTTCTATTCTTCTCCCTCTCTCCCTCTCTCCCTCTCTCCCTCTCTCCCTCTCTCCCTCTCTCTTTCTCTTCCTCTCTCCCTCTCCCCCTCTCTCCCTCTCTCCCTCTCTCCCTCTCTCCCTCTCTCCTTCTCTCCCGTTACATTACGTTACATCACTCTACTTGTGAGATATTCAGAACTTTGCACCTCCATCATCATTTCATCACTCAAGCCCCAGACACACAGTCGCACTGCTTCTCCCTCCGAGCCAGAGCTTCGCCTATCGATGACCTCTGACCTTTACGCTGCCGGTTTGTAAGGCAGGCAACTATTGGCTGACGCGGAGTCTGCAGCTACTACGTCCTTACTACAATGCGGGTCCTCTACTCGAGGACCCGCTAAATGCGAGCTATTACGCCCGATACTGTGCCGGCGTTGTCTTACATTACTATCCGATCAGCGGCGGTCTCACGGTCGAGATGCCTCAGTACACTCAAGTGGGAAGAAACTCAGGTTTGCGAATATTGTGATTTTATTTGAAGACGTGGTATAGTGAAAAGTGATATAGAGCTGCCTATCTCGGTTGTAGGACGGAAATGTTACGCTTATTTTTCAGGGATATATACTGTTGTTAAGAAACGCTGCTAGGGTTTACCCATCTACAGTAGTACCTACCATTACTTTTGCAGTGACCTGTACCTATATTTCTTATATGTCGGATTTTCTTATACCGGTAACCTAAGGTCAGGTCAATTTCGTGACCTCCCCATTATAAGGAAATGGGGAAATATTCAAATGCTTCCTTTCCCGAGGATAAGCATGATAGCAATCCAATTCCTTCTGGATCATGTTATCATAGGACATTCTTGATTACCCAGTTGCAATTTTTGGTCAGTGACCCCTACAGGGTCAGCCGAGGTCATCCGAGGTCACCAACATTTTTTCGTCAACAACTCTCGACAGGAGAAGTGAAATAGAGAAGAAGAAAAAAATGAAATAGAGATAGAGAAGTGAAACCGGCACCAATCATCGAGAAACGTCTCCCAATATGCAAAATGACCTACTTGGGTTACCACTTGACCTTGACCTGAGGTCAGCTTTCTGCATTTTACCTAACCTCGTCAACATGAATATGATTCGAAGCGCCTTGACGAGGCAAACACGATGGCGTCACAATTATTGCCTTATCTTGATTAGGTCAAGTTGAACTTAAATCTGAGGACACCAATTACGATTGCATGTATCAAGAGCTTTCGATTGGTTTTTCCGTTTGTTCCTAGCTTCCCGAAATATTTTGAGATGTGTGGAGCGAAGTGCTATAAAACTCGAAAATCTGACCTTTGATGACATCTGGTGACCTCAATATTGACCTGAGCCAAAAAATGAACAAAATAGTTTGAAATGATTTTGACGAGCTTTCGAACGCTATTTCCGTTTTTTGTCTACGTCCCATAGGAGCCAATTTCGACGGGGGAGGGGGCGCCAAAACGCCCCCTTCCCCGGCACGGCGAAGGTGGCGCCGAGCACCGGCACAGCGCGGGTTACCCGCGCACTACAGGGGGGTTGATTTCCGCCCCCCCCCCCCTCAGGTTTTTCGCAGATAGCGAAACAATGGCGGCGCGCACCGCCGCCGGATTTTGGCACACCTGTTATGAAATCAATTGCGCACACTTTGAAGAAGAAACAAATAATATCGGGTCATCTCAGGTCAGGTCACCAGACCAGGTCAAGTGACCCCACCTCCAAAAATGCTTGCAGTTCTGCCAAAGCAAGAGTTTCTCACCGATTAGTTTGAAACTTACAGGATGTCATGAGGGCATAAGTACTTACAATTCGTTTATCTTAGAATTTTGATATCGGTGACCTAAGGTCACGTCAATTTCGTAACTTCCCCATAATAAGTAAATGGGGAAATATATAAATGCTTCTTATTTCAAGGATATGCATGACATTAGTCCAATTACTTCTGGATAATTTTATTATAGGATATTCTTGATTATCCAAGTGCAAGTTTTGTTCAGTGACCCCTATGGGGTCATTTGAGGTCATCCGAGGTCACCAACACTTTTGTGTCAATAACTTCCGACATAACAAAGATAGAGAAGTAAAAGAGACAGCAAAGTGTTTTTCTCGTCGAGACACGTCTTTTCATATGCAATATGCCCTACTTGGGTCACCACTTGACCTCGATCTAAGGTCAAATTTTTAGTTGACTTAACAAAGTCACCATGTATATCATTCAAAGCGTCTTGACGAGATAAACACAATGGCGTAAACAGTTTTTTGTTATCTTTATTAAGTAAAAGGTCAATAGTGAAAAACGATTTTGCAAAAAAGCAGCATTGTTTTCTTTTTTGACCTTTGGAGCCTCAAATATTGACCTGAGATCAAATTTGAGGACACCATGTCGATTCAAAAGTTAACTGGCTGGCGATTGCTTTTTTTGTTTGCTTCTAACTAGCATAGTTTTCGAGATATATGGGAATTTATGGAGCGAAGTCCTAAAACAGGAAAAATGGAAAATGTGACCTTCGATGACCTCTGGTGACCTCAATTTTGACCTGAACTAAAACAAACTGAAATACTTTCGATAGAACTTGTATCAAGCTATCAAATAGCGTGTTGCGTTTGTCACTACGTCGCGTAGTTTTTTAGATCTCACGGGGAGGGCGGAAATCAACCTCCTCCTGCAGTTCGTGTTCGGTGCAAACCCCCTGCCGTGCGCGGGGCTACATGGCAACTGTGCCCGTGCATATACGTACCTAGCAACAGCCAACGTCAGTAATCAGTAATCCCGTACGATAATTACTATATGCTGCCATGTATGAAGGCGAATGTGCGCTTGAGCGCTGGAGCTGCTGAAGCCATATCAGTCCCTGGCCAGCCCGGACAAGCTGGAACTATTCTTGGAGATGCCTCACACGCCAGGTCCACTGCTCCGTTTCCACTGCTGGCAGATCCGCCCTGTTATTGCGAGTCTGGCTAATGGATTGAATGGTATTTTCTCCGGCTGGAATTCCGCTAAGCTGCTCACTGCCCTCTGATGCGGTGATTATTTCGGCGAAATCTCGGCATAATTTTTAACTTGCGCTCTCGTGCGATGTCGACTGTATATGAGATCCTTCATTAGCGAGGCATTGCTTGAACTCAGGTGGGTTAATCATGGCTTAGCCCTAGATCATAGCATAGCGTAGCCCCATGGCGTTTTGGCAATCACGAATATAATCATTTTCTATCCATATACTATATAGACATAGACATATACATGTATTAAGACCTTCCACAATCGACTTGTGGCTCTTACGGTCTCTCGTCAATAAGATAAGACATACAAGGAGGACAGTCCAAACATGCTCACAAGCAGACACACACTCACACACACTCACACACACGCCTGTCGTATACGATACGAGAAGACACAAACGCTCAACGCTGGCAGAACAGGTTCTTAGCCCAGGTCCCGGCACAGGTGGCGCCTCAGGTGTCTGCTGAACACGGGTACCGGGAGCCGTGTCAGGTCCGGTGGCGCCTCAGGCGTCTGCTGAACACGGATACTGGGAGCCGTGTCAGGTCCGGTGGCAGCTCGTGGTGTCTGCTGAAAACGGGTAATGGGAGCCGTGTCAGGTCCGGTGGCAGCTGGTTGTACTGCTGCGGCGCACGGCTAAGGAAGCGCCGGCGGCCCATCTCCGTTCGTGACCTGGGCACATACAGACTACCGTTCTGCCTGGTGTGACGGTCACAGGTGTCCGACACGCGGGCAAGGCCGCTGGCCAGCGACTCCGGCTCGCCCAGGCGGCGTGCCTTATGTACCAGGCACAGTGTGTGATATTGCACCAGGTCGCCAGCATTGACCCAACCGAGTTTTTCTAACAGATCCGAAACGTGATAATTTATTTTTGCGACCGAACAGACTTTTGCTACATAGTTAATAAGGTATTGGATCCGGGATAACTTGTTCTGTGTACCATTGCCGTATACACTTCTATGCAGTAACGGATCTGAGAGAATACCAAGGCGCTGACCAGGGCGGAGACAACGGAGAGTGGCAGGTAGCTGCTAAGATGTGATGACCAATGTGAGTACTAACGCAGTGCCTAGTGACTGCAGTTACGGGGATTGTCCCAGCAGGAGTGCGATCAAAGAGTTAACCGATCTTTTGTTGTTGTCCGAAACGGGGATGAGATCATGATCGCGAAATTTAACCGTGCACTGATAACATATAAAACACCCGTCGGGTATTTTTGGGTGTGACTCCGGGTGTCACACACCTATAGAAGTGTTTGTTGACACCTTTAAAGATGTCGCGACACTCGTTGAACGCTGTTGAAAGTGTCGTGACACCTATAAAACATTTGTTTACAGTGTACCAACACTCTTCATTCTTAAAAAAGGATACCCGGTGAACACCCGTCAGGTGTTATTTATTGGTGTACCTTGGATGTTACGACATCATCAAACACCTTATCCGGTATACCGACACTTCTCGCTCGCGAATGACACTCAGAAAACACCCTATTGTGTTATATATTGGTGTATTTAGGTTGCTATGCCACCTATCGAACACCTTTCCAGGTGTACCGATACTCTTCATTGACAAAATGACACTCAGAAAATACCCGACAGGTGTTATTCTTAGTGCATTTTGGGTGTCACAACGCCCATGAAACACCCTTTCCAGTGTACTGACACTCAATCACAAAGTGACACCTAGAAACATCCGACAAGTGTTACTTATCGGTGTATTTACGGTGTCGTGACACGTCTATGCGTGGTGTGTTGGTGCCGACTACCATCACATCGTTTGCTCCATACTCACAGTTCAGGTGTTCACGGACACCTGCGCGGTGTGTTGGTGCCG
>JAXIVJ010006294.1:32500-67816 GCA_036785665.1 Chirona hameri
GCATTTCCGTATTATCGCCAAATTTCGCCGCAGAATCCTCCCAAAAACGTGCCCTGGGACCGCATCTGTTCAGGTTAAGAACGTACAATTTTGACTCCAAATGCGGAATTAAATTGTAGACAAAGTCAAAAAATTACATGGGTCTGGTCCAAGCCGTTCGGGAGATATCTGCGGAAACATGAGGGGGGGGGGGGGGGGGGATCCGCCCCCCCATTTACAAATAGGGTTAAATAAAATCAGGTGGTAAAATGACTATCACTATCGAATTATACGTGTAAGGGGCCCCAAGGTCCCTATTGCGAAAAAATGAATATTTTTGTTTAATGTTCAAATTATGCCCCTCCAAAAATATAGTGGGCCAAATCCGGTGATTTTTTTTTGGTGGGGGTACCTTATGCCCCCCCCCCTGATAAAAAATTGCCCCGTCCTCGAGTGAATCCTGGGTACGCCGCTGTACCTACATGACATATACATCATAGTTTATAAATTGCTACATTTTTCACTTTATTGGTGTTACTTGCGGGAAGGTTCAAATGAATATGACATGACATTCATTCATTAGTCAATAGTCATGATACTTGGTTTTAATGTTTTACAGTAATGTCCAACACTAATCCATTCTTTTGTCCAGTTAATCTAAGCTCCAAAGTATGTTGAAAACTGGGAAAGTGATTATCTTTAAGCTGTGCGACTTTCAAAGATGGAATCAATTCGGCAAAACTAGCAGGAACAATGCCATATAAATATGTGCATGTTTTTATTGAAAAATAGGCCTATTTGACCTGCGTCGGTTTCCGCTACTGTGTGTTTTCTTTTAATTTTACCATATCGCAATGATCATGATACTTGTTATCGAAAGCTTTGCTAATACCCATGTCCTATAATAGCCGTTTTCACGAAGGATTATTGCGCTGAAAAGTTTCTGAAAGATTCTGAAAGTTTTGAACAACTACACAACTCCTACTTGCGATTTTTGGCTAGAAATGTCCCTCATAATTGTGTAATACGTTGGTAAGAATAAAATATGTTTACAAAATTGCGGTTTGGTGGTAATAAGCAAGAGAAGTATTGATAGAATCTTCATGAATCTTTTCAGGAAGATTCTATCAATACTTATCTTGCATATTACCACCAAACCACAACTTCGGTGAATATATTTTATTCTTACCAACATATTACACAATTATGAGGAACATTTCTAGCCCAAAATCGCATGTAAAAGCTGTGTCGTTTTTAAAAACTTCAGAATATTTCAGACACCTTTTTATTATTGTATGTTTGTATATTGAGTTATTATTGTCATTATACACCATCTATCATGAATCAGTTACAATAACTATATATGTATATGTGTGTGCAGCTGGTCGCATGGCATATAAAAGGGGTGGAGCTTCTCGATGAAAGTTTGGGGCTGAGCTATCGCTTAAAGTACCATGGAAATCCACAAAAATACAGGTTTCCCCCGATATTGACTCACTTTCTCGTCCAAGTTGGGGGTGAGGGGGGGGGGGGGGGGGGTTGAAGCCACCTCAACTGAATAGGATCCTACATCCCTGGCCTATAACTTGGACAGAACAGTTAAAATGTGCATCTCGTCAACAATTACAACCTGTTTAAACTTGCCCCCTCCCCCAGTGTCCGTCTTTTGCCTCGACGGGGGAGGGGGGTAGGAGCCGTGACTGGGGGGGGGGGGGGGGTTGCCCCCCCCCCGCAGTTAACATGTTAGACGATTCCCTGCCACTTGCCATACTGCTACGTGGGCATGAATGAAAATGGGCAAAGCAGACGACTTTACTGGGTCCACTATATCTCTTTAGCTTGCTTCGAATATTCAAATTTATGAGCAAATCTGGCAATTTTGTGTTGTGTTAGTTCCTTCTACAAAACATACCGCAAAGGCCAAAAGTATACTAGTATACTAGCTATGATTAAATCAAATACGCAATTGACACTTAGCTAGGGCAAAATTGAAGATATTAATGACAAAGAAATATAATATTATGATTAAAAATTCAATAGAATGTCAAAAGCATACACAGACCTTAATTCAACGTCGCTCCGTCCCGCTGAGATTGTCCAATTTAGAGCGGTAACTTCGTTGGTTTCTGAAAACCGGAACAATCCTTACGCATTTCGAATCACCCCAAATGGTTTTGATTTGATTAATTGATTAATTGATGAATCTCACAAAAAGCTGAAGAGACCTCAGAAAAAAGCACTTATAAACCCATGACACATGCGGGCTTTCTGCAGTCACTGGTACTATAAAACTAAAAAATGGTTGCTCTGGCTCGAACGGACGGCATGGCTGGGCGCAGACCACGGCTCTGCACATGCGCAGCGTGACGTCAGGCGACCGGCCGGCGCCGGAGCCAGTCCGGCCGGCTAGTCGCCATGGTGACAAGCGTTGCCGGTGCCGGAGCCACGTGTGCAACGTGACGTCAGGCGACTCGCCGGCCCGTCGCCATGGTAACCGGGCGGCGGCGCCTGCGCAGAGCCAGCGCAGAGCCGGAGCCAGCATTCCCGTCATCTTACAACAAAGGATAAAAACGAAATCGCTAATTATCATTAATCCTTGCTTTCAAAAATGAATATGACTGAAATTATGAATGGACTAATTCATCTAGTTTTCACTGAAATTAGCTATTATTCATGAAAACCATGTCGTTGCAAAATATGACCATTTCCCGAACCCCGCACTTCCGGGATTCGAGCAAGATGGAGTCGCACCAAACGCCCCACACCGCCACAGCCATCTGGCATCACCAGAGCTAGTTTAAGATGAAATTGTTTATTTTAAGTATACTATGGTGTTATCATGAAATTGGAATTTCCAGAAAAATGCATTAATTCATAAAGTTGCGATTGATACCAAAAATCACCGGGAAAAGCCGCCGTCTTACGAGCTATAAACCCAATCGCCCCAAACGCCCCAAACGCCCCAATCGCCCCAAACGCCCCAATCGCCCCAAACGTAAAATCCTTCGTGAGAACGGCTATTGCGGGTAATTGGTCCAGTGACGTCACCATAGCAAGGTGACAACCGCACTGCAGACGTATTATGGATAGGCTGTACACCTCTACCGTCATCGGAATGCAGCGCGATGCTTCTATGGCAGTCAGAAGCAGAATAGGGTACAGGAACACTGGGACAAGGGGAGGTACACATGCGCGGGGGTCTTGTTGGCGCCACTTGGCATAGTCGGGGAATATTGCACAGCGTATGTTGTATGTTGTAAGACAGTGTATGTTGTATGTTGTACAGACAATGTATGTTGTATGTTGTAAGACAGTGTATGTTGTATGTTGTAAGACAGTGTATGTTGTATGTTGTACAGACAGCGTATGTTGTATGTTGTAAGACAGTGTATGTTGTATGTTGTACAGACAGTGTATGTTGTATGTTGTACATACAGTGTATGTTGTATGTTGTGCAGACAGTGTATGTTGTATGTTGTACATACAGTGTATGTTGTGTGTTGTGCAGACAGTGTATGTTGTATGGTGTACAGACAGTGTATGTTGTATGTTGTACAGACAGTGTATGTTGTATGTTGTACATACAGTGTATGTTGTATGTTGTGCAGACAGTGTATGTTGTATGTTGTACAGACAGTGTATGTTGTATGTTGTACATACAGTGTATGTTGTATGTTGTAAGACAGTGTATGTTGTATGTTATGCAGACAGTGTATGCTGTATGTTGTACAGACAGTGTATATTGTATGTTGTACAGACAGTGTATGTTATGTGTTGTACAGACAGCGTATGTTGTATGTTGTAAGAGAGTGTATGTTGTATGTTTTAAGACAGTGGATGTTGTATGTTCTACATACAGTGTATGTTGTATGTTGTACAGACAGTGTATGTTGTATGTTGTACAGACAGTGTATGTTATATGTTGTACATACAGACAGCGTATGTTGTATGTTGTAAGACAGTGAATGTTGCATGTTGTACAGACAGTGTATGTTGTATGTTGTAAGACAGTGTATGCTGTATGTTGTACAGACAGTGTATGTTGTATGTTGTACAGACAGCGTATGTTGTATGTTGTACAGACAGTGTATGTTGTATGTTGTAAGACAGTGTATGTTGTTTGTTGTACAGACAGTGTATGTTGTATGTTGTACAGACAGTGTATGTTGTATGTTGTACAGACAGTGGATGTTGTATGTTGTACAGACAGTGTATGTTGTATGTTGTACAGACAGTGTATGTTGTATGTTATCAGACAGTGTATGTTGTATGTTGTACAGACAGTGTATGTTGTATGTTGTACAGACAGTGTATGGTGTATGTTGTAAGACAGTGTATGTTGTATGTTGTACAGACAGTGGATGTTGTATGTTGTACAGACAGTGTATGTTGTATGTTGTACAGACAGTGTATGTTGTATGTTGTACAGACAGTGGATGTTGTATGTTGTACAGACAGTGTATGTTGTATGTTGTACAGACAGTGGATGTTGTACAGACAGTGTATGTTGTATGTTGTACAGACAGTGGATGTTGTATGTTGTAAGACAGTGTATGTTGTACAGACAGTGTATTGTGTATGTTGTACAGACAGTGTATGTTGTATGTTGTACAGACAGTGGATGTTGTATGTTGTACATACAGTGTATGTTGTATGTTGTACATACAGTGTATGTTGTATGTTGTAAGACAGTGTATGGTGTATGTTGTACAGAGAGTGTATGTTGTATGTTGTACAGACAGTGTATGTTGTATGTTGTACAGACAGCGTATGTTGTATGTTGTAGGACAGTGTATGTTGTATGTTGTACAGACAGTGTATGTTGTATGTTGTACATACAGTGTATGTTGCATGTTGTACAGACAGTATATGTTGTATGTTTTACAGACAGTGTATGTTGTATGTTGTACAGACAGTGTATGTTGTATGTTGTACAGACAGTGTATGTTGTATGTTGTACATACAGTGTATGTTGTATGTTGTACAGACAGTGTATGGTGTATGTTGTACAGACAGTGTATGTTGTATGTTGTGCAGTAAGTGTATGTTGTATGTTGTACAGACAGGGTATGTTGTATGTTGTAAGACAGTGTATGTTGTATGTTGTACAGACAGTGTATGTTGTATGTTGTAAGACAGTGTATGTTGTACAGACAGTGTATGTTGTACAGACAGTGTATGTTGTATGTTGTACAGACAGTGTATGTTGTATGTTGTAAGACAGTGTATGATGTACAGACAGTGTATGTTGTATGTTGTAAGACAGTGTATGTTGTATGTTGTAAGACTGTGTATGTTGTACAGACAGTGTATGTTGTATGTTGTACAGACAGTGTATGTTGTATGTTGTACAGACAGTGTATGTTGTATGTTGTACAGACAGTGTATGTTGTATGTTGTACAGACAGTGTATGTTGTATGTTGTACAGACAGTGTATGTTGTATGTTGTACAGACAGTGTATGTTGTATGTTGTAAGACAGTGTATGTTGTATGTTGTACAGATAGTGTATGTTATATGTTGTACAGACAGTGTATGTTGTATGTTGTACATACAGTGGATGTTGTATGTTGTACAGACAGTGTATGTTGTATGTTGTACAGACAGTGGATATTGTATGTTGTACAGACAGTGTATGTTGTATGTTGTACAGACAGTGTATGTTGTATATTGTAAGACAGTGTATGTTGTACAGACAGTGTATGTTGTATGTTGTAAGACAGTGTATGTTGTACAGACAGTGTATGTTGTATGCTGTAAGACAGTGTATGTTGTATGTTGTAAGACAGTGTATGTTGTATGTTGTAAGACAGCGTATGTTGTACAGACAGTGTATGTTGTATGTTGTACAGACAGTGTATGTTGTATGTTGTAAGACTGTGTATGTTGTACTGACAGTGGATGTTGTATGTTGTACATACAGTGTATGTTGTATGTTGTACATACCGTGGATGTTGTATGTTGTAATACAGTGTATGTTGTACAGACAGTGTATGTTGTATGTTGTAAGACAGTGTATGTTGTATGTTGTAAGACAGTGTATGTTGTACAGACAGTGTATGTTGTATGTTGTACAGACAGTGTATGTTTTATGTTGTAAGACAGTGTATGTTGTATGTTGTACATACAGTGTATGTTGTATGTTGTACAGACAGTGGATGTTGTATGTTGTACAGATAGTGTATGTTGTATGTTGTATGTTGTACAGACAGTACATGTTGTATGTTGTACGGGCAGTGTATGTTGTATGTTGTACAGACAGTGTATATTGTATGTTGTACAGGCAGTGTATGTTGTATGTTGTAAGACAGTGTATGTTGTATGTTGTACAGACAGTGTATGTTGTATGTTGTACAGACAGTGTATGTTGTATGTTATGCAGACAGTGTATGGTGTATGTTGTAAGACAGTGTATGTTGTATGTTGTACAGACAGTGGATGTTGTATGTTGTACAGACAGTGTATGTTGTACAGACAGTGTATGTTGTACATACAGTGTATGTTATATGTTGTACAGACAGTGTATGTTGTATGTTGTACAGACAGTGTATGTTGTATGTTGTACAGACAGTGTATGTTGTATGTTGTACAGACAGTGTATGTTGTATGTTGTACAGACAGTGTATGTTATATGTTGTACAGACAGTGTATGTTGTATGTTGTACAGACAGTGTATGTTGTATGTTGTACAGACAGTGTATGTTGTATGTTGTACAGACAGTGTATGTTGTATGTTGTACAGACAGTGTATGTTGTATGTTGTACAGACAGCGTATGTTGTATGTTGTAAGACAGTGTATGTTGTATGTTGTACAGACAGTGTATGTTGTATGTGGTACAGACAGTCTATGTTGTATGTTGTACAGACAGCGTATGTTGTATGTTGTACAGACAGTGTATGTTGTATGTTGTACAGACAGTGTATGTTGTATGTTGTACAGACAGTGGATGTTGTATGTTGTACAGGCAGTGGATGTTGTATGTTGTAAGACAGTGTATGTTGTATGTTGTAAGACAGTGTATGTTGTATGTTGTACAGGCAGTAGATGTTGTATGTTGTACAGGCAGTGGATGTTGTATGTTGTAAGACAGTGTATGTTGTATGTTGTAAGACAGTGTATATTGTATGTTGTACAGACAGTGTATGTTGTATGTTGAACAGACAGTGTATGTTGTATGTTGTGCAGACAGTGGATGTTGTACAGACAGTGTATGTTGTATGTTGTACAGACAGTGGATGTTGTATGTTGTACAGACAGTGGATGTTGTATGTTGTACAGACAGTGTATGTTGTATGTTGTACAGACAGTGTATGTTGTATGTTGTACAGACAGTGTATGTTATGTGTTGTACAGACAGTGTATGTTGTATGTTGTACAGACAGTGGATGTTGTATGTTGTACAGACAGTGTATGTTGTATGTTGTAAGACAGTGGATGTTGTATGTTGTACAGAAATTGTATGTTGTATGTTGTAAGACAGTGGATGTTGTATGTTGTACAGGCAGTGTATTTTGTATGTTGTACAGGCAGTGGATGTTGTATGTTGTACAGACAGTGTATGTTGTATGTTGTACAGACAGTGTATGTTGTATGTTGTACAGACAGTGTATGTTGCATGTTGTACAGGCAGTGGATGTTGTATGTTATACAGGCAGTGGATGTTGTATGTTGTACAGACAGTGTATGTTGTATGTTGTAAGAGAGTGTATGTTGTATGTTGTAGGACAGTGTATGTTGTATGTTGTACAGACAGTGTATGTTGTATGTTGTACAGACAGTGGATGTTGTATGTTGTACAGACATTGTATGTTGTATGTTGTAAGACATTGTATGTTATATGTTGTAAGACAGTGGATGTTGTATGTTGTACAGACAGTGTATGTTGTATGTTGTACAGACAGTGGATGTTGTATGTTGTACAGCCATTGTATGTTGTATGTTGTAAGACATTGTATGTTGTATGTTGTAAGACAGTGGATGTTGTATGTTGTACAGGCTGTGTATGTTGTATGTTGTACAGGCAGTGGATGTTGTATGTTGTACAGACAGTGTATGTTGTATGTTGTACAGACAGTGTATGTTATGTGTTGTACAGACAGTGTATGTTGTATGTTGTACATACAGTGGATGTTGTATGTTGTACAGACAGTGTATGTTGCATGTTGTAAGACAGTGGATGTTGTATGTTGTACAGATAGTGTATGTTGTATGTTGTACAGACAGTGTATGTTGTATGTTGTACAGACAGTGTATGGTGTATGTTGTACAGGCAGTGTATGTTGTATGTTGTACATACAGTGTATGTTGTATGTTGTACAGACAGTGTATGTTGTATGTTGTAAGACAGTGTATGTTGTATGTTGTACAGATAGTGTATGTTATATGTTGTACAGACAGTGTATGTTGTATGTTGTACCTACAGTGGATGTTGTATGTTGTACAGACAGTGTATGTTGTATGTTGTACAGAGAGTGGATATTGTATGTTGTACAGACAGTGTATGTTGTATGTTGTACAGACAGTGTATGTTGTATGTTGTACAGACAGTGTATGTTGTATGTTGTAAGACAGTGTATGTTGTACAGACAGTGTATGTTGTATGTTGTAAGACAGTGTATGTTGTATGTTGTAAGACAGTGTATGTTGTATGTTGTAAGACAACGTATGTTGTACAGACAGTGTATGTTGTATGTTGTACAGACATTGTATGTTGTATGTTGTAAGACTGTGTATGTTGTACTGACAGTGGATGTTGTATGTTGTACAGACAGTGTATGTTGTATGTTGTACATACAGTGTATGTGGTATGTTGTAATACAGTGTATATTGTACAGACAGTGTATGTTGTATGTTGTAAGACAGTGTATGTTGTATGTTGTAAGACAGTGTGTGTTGTACAGACCGTGTATGTTGTATGTTGTACAGACAGTGTATGTTGTATGTTGTAAGACAGTGTATGTTGTATGTTGTACATACAGTGTATGTTGTATGTTGTACAGACAGTGGATGTTGTATGTTGTACAGATAGTGTATGTTGTATGTTGTATGTTGTACAGACAGTGCATGTTGTATGTTGTACGGGCAGTGTATGTTGTATGTTGTACAGACAGTGTATGTTGTATGTTGTACAGACAGTGTATATTGTATGTTGTACAGACAGTGTATGTTGTATGTTGTGCAGACAGTGTATGGTGTATGTTGTAAGACAGTGTATGTTGTATGTTGTACAGACAGTGGATGTTGTATGTTGTACCGACAGTGTATGTTGTACAGACAGTGTATGTTGTACAGACAAAGTATGTTATATGTTGTACAGACAGTGTATGTTGTATGTTGTACAGACAGTGTATGGTGTATGTTGTACAGACAGTGTATGTTGTATGTTGTACAGACAGTGCATGTTGTATGTTGTACAGACAGTGTATGTTATATGTTGTAAAGACAGTGTATGTTGTATGTTGTACAGACAGTGTATGTTGTATGTTGTACAGACAGTGTATGTTGTATGTTGTACCGACAGTGTATGTTGTATGTTGTACAGACAGTGTATGTTGTATGTTGTACAGACAGCGTATGTTGTATGTTGTAGGACAGTGTATGTTGTATGTTGTACAGACAGTGTATGTTGTATGTGGTACAGACAGTGTATGTTGTATGTTGTACAGACAGCGTATGTTGTATGTTGTAGGACAGTGTATGTTGTATGTTGTACAGACAGTGTATGTTGTATGTTGTACAGACAGTGGATGTTGTATGTTGTACAGACATTGTATGTTGTATGTTGTAAGACATTGTATGTTGTATGTTGTAAGACAGTGGATGTTGTATGTTGTACAGACAGTGTATGTTGTATGTTGTACAGCCAGTGGATGTTGTATGTTGTACAGACATTGTATGTTGTATGTTGTAAGACATTGTATGTTGTATGTTGTAAGACAGTGGATGTTGTATGTTGTACAGGCAGTGTATGTTGCATGTTGTACAGGCAGTGGATGTTGTATGTTGTACAGGCAGTGGATGTTGTATGTTGTACAGGCAGTGGATTTTGTATGTTGTAAGACAGTGTATATTGTATGTTGTAAGACAGTGTATGTTGTATGTTATACAGACAGTGTATGTTGTATGTTGTACAGACAGTGGATGTTGTATGTTGTACATACAGTGTATGTTGTATGTTGTACAGACAGTGTATGTTTTATGTTGTACAGACAGTGCATGTTGTATGTTGTACAGGTAGTGGATGTTGTATGTTGGACAGGCAGTGGATGTTGTATGTTGTAAGACAGTGTATGTTGTATGTTGTAAGACAGTGTATGTTGTATGTTGTACAGGCAGTGGATGTTGTATGTTGTACAGGCAGTGGATGTTGTATGTTGTAAGACAGTGTATATTGTATGTTGTAAGACAGTGTATGTTGTATGTTGTACAGACAGTGTATGTTGTATGTTATACATACAATGTATGTTGTATGTTGTGCAGACAGTGGATGTTGTACAGACAGTGTATGTTGTATGTTGTACAGACAGTGGATGTTGTATGTTGTACCGACAGTGGATGTTGTATGTTTTACAGACAGTGTATGTTGTATGTTGTACAGACAGTGTATGGTGTATGTTGTACAGACAGTGTATGTTGTATGTTGTGCAGACAGTGGATGTTGTGCAGACAGTGGATGTTGTACAGACAGTGTATGTTGTATGCTGTACAGACAGTAGATGTTGTATGTTGTACAGACAGTGTATGTTGTATGTTGTGCAGACAGTGTATGTTGTATGTTGTACAGACAGTGTATGTTGTATGTTGTACAGAAAGTGTATGTTGTATGTTGTACAGACAGTGTATGTTGTATGTTGTACAGACAGTGTATGTTGTATGTTGTGCAGACAGTGGATGTTGTACAGACAGTGTATGTTTTATGTTGTACAGACAGTGGATGTTGTATGTTGTACAGACAGTGTATGTTGTATGTTGTACAGACAGTGGATGTTGTATGTTGTACAGACAGTGTATGTTGTATGTTGTACAGATAGTGTATGGTGTATGTTGTACAGACAGTGGATGTTGTATGTTGTACAGACAGTTGATGTGGTATGTTGTACAGACAGTGGATGTTGTATGTTGTACAGACAGTGTATGTTGTATGTTGTACAGTCAGTGGATGTTGTATGTTGTACAGGCAGTGGATGTTGTATGTTGTACAGACAGTGTATGTTGTACAGACAGTGTATGTTGTACAGACAGGGTATGTTATATGTTGTACAGACAGTGTATGTTGTATGTTGTACAGACAGTGTATGTTGTATGTTGTACAGACAGTGTATGTTGTATGTTGTACAGACAGTGTATGTTGTATGTTGTACAGACAGTGTATGTTGTATGTTGTACATACAGTGTATGTTGTATGTTGTACAGACAGTGTATGTTGTATGTTGTACAGACAGTGTATGTTGTATGTTGTACAGACAGCGTATGTTGTATGTTGTAGGACAGTGTATGTTGTATGTTGTACAGACAGTGGATGTTGTATGTTGTACATACATTGTATGTTGTATGTTGTAAGACATTGTATGTTGTATGTTGTAAGACAGTGGATGTTGTATGTTGTACAGACGGTGTATGTTGTATGTTGTACATACAGTGGATGTTGTATGTTGTACAGACATTGTATGTTGTATGTTGTAAGACATTGTATGTTGTATGTTGTAAAACAGTGGATGTTGTATGTTGTACAGGCAGTGTATGTTGTATGTTGTACAGGCAGTGGATGTTGTATGTTGTACATACAGTGTATGTTGTATGTTGTACAGACAGTGTATGTTATGTGTTGTACAGGCAGTGTATGTTATGTGTTGTACAGACACTGTATGTTATATGTTGTACAGACAGTGTATGTTGTATGTTGTAAGACAGTGGATGTTGTATGTTGTACAGACAGTGTATGTTGTATGGTGTACAGACATTGTATGTTGTATGTTGTATGTTGTAAGACGTTGTATGTTGTATGTTGTCAGACAGTGGATGTTGTATGTTGTACAGGCAGTGTATGTTGTATGTTGTACAGGCAGTGGATGTTGTATGTTTTACATACAGTGTATGTTGTATGTTGTACAGACAGTGTATGTTATGTGTTGTACAGACAGTGTATGTTGTATGTTGTACAGACAGTGGATGTTGTATGTTGTACAGACAGTGTATGTTGTATGTTGTAAGACAGTGGATGTTGTATGTTGTACAGACATTGTATGTTATATGTTGTAAGACATTGTATGTTGTATGTTGTAAGACAGTGGATGTTGTATGTTGTACAGGCAGTGTATGTTGTATGTTGTACAGGCAGTGGATGTTGTATGTTTTACAGACAGTGTATGTTGTATGTTGTACAGACAGTGTATGTTGTATGTTGTACAGACAGTGTATGTTGCATGTTGTACAGGCAGTGGATGTTGTATGTTGTACAGGCAGTGGATGTTGTATGTTGTAAGACAGTGTATGTTGTATGTTGTAAGACAGTGTATGTTGTATGTTGTACAGACAGTGTATGTTGTATGTTGTACAGACAGTGTATGTTGTATGTTGTACATGCAGTGTATGTTGTATGTTGTACAGACAGTGTATGTTGTATGTTGTACAGAGAGTGTATGTTGTATGTTGTACAGGCAGTGGATGTTGTATGTTGTACAGGCAGTGGATGTTGTATGCTGTAAGAGAGTGTATGTTGTATGTTGTAAGACAGTGTATGTTGTATGTTGTACAGGCAGTGGATGTTGTATGTTGTACAGGCAGTGGATGTTGTATGTTGTAAGACAGTTTATGTTGTATATTGTAAGACAGTGTATGTTGTATGTTGTACAGACAGTGTATGTTGTATGTTGTACAGACAGTGTATGTTGTATGTTGTGCAGACAGTGGATGTTGTACAAACAGTGTATGTTGTATGTTGTACAGACAGTGTATGTTGTATGTTGTACAGACAGTGGATGTTGTATGTTGTACAGACAGTGTATGTTGTATGTTGTACAGACAGTGTATGTTGTATGTTGTACAGACAGTGTATGTTATGTGTTGTACAGACAGTGTATGTTGTATGTTGTACAGACAGTGGATGTTGTATGTTGTACAGACAGTGTATGTTGTATGTTGTACAGACAGTGGATGTTGTATGTTGTACAGACATTGTATGTTGTATGTTGTAAGACATTGTATGTTGTATGTTGTAAGACAGTGGATGTTTTATGTTGTACAGACGGTGTATGTTGTATGTTGTACAGACAGTGGATGTTGTATGTTGTACAGACATTGTATGTTGTATGTTGTAAGCCATTGCATTTTGTATGTTGTAAGAAAGTGGATGTTGTATGTTGTACAGGCAGTGTATGTTGTATGTTGTACAGGCAGTGGATGTTGTATGTTGTACAGACAGTGTATGTTGTATGTTGTACAGACAGTGTATGTTGTATGTTGTGCAGACAGTGGATGTTGTATGTTGTACAGACAGTGTATGTTGTATGTTGTACAGATAGTGGATGTTGTATGTTGTACAGACATTGTATGTTGTATGTTGTAAGACATTGTATGTTGTATGTTGTAAGACAGTGGATGTTGTATGTTGTACAGGCAGTGTATGTTGTATGTTGTACATGCAGTGGATGTTGTATGTTATACAGACAGTGTATGTTGTATGTTGTACAGACAGTGTATGTTATGTGTTGTACAGACAGTGTATGTTGTATGTTGTACATACAGTGGATGTTGTATGTTGTACAGACAGTGTATTTTGTATGTTGTAAGACAGTGGATGTTGTATGTTGTACAGATAGTGTATGTTGTATGTTGTACAGACAGTGTATGTTGTATGTTGTACAGACATTGTATGTTGTATGTTGTAAGACAGTATATGTTGTATGTTGTACAGATAGTGTATGTTATATGTTGTACAGACAGTGTATGTTGTATGTTGTACATACAGTGGATGTTGTATGTTGTACAGACAGTGTATGTTGTATGTTGTACAGACAGTGGATATTGTATGTTGTAAGACAGTGTGTGTTGTACAGACCGTGTATGTTGTATGTTGTACAGACAGTGTATGTTGTATGTTGTAAGACAGTGTATGTTGTATGTTGTACATACAGTGTATGTTGTATGTTGTACAGACAGTGGATGTTGTATGTTGTACAGATAGTGTATGTTGTATGTTGTATGTTGTACAGACAGTGCATGTTGTATGTTGTACGGGCAGTGTATGTTGTATGTTGTACAGACAGTGTATATTGTATGTTGTACAGGCAGTGTATGTTGTATGTTGTAAGACAGTGTATGTTGTATGTTGTACAGACAGTGTATGTTGTATGTTGTACAGACAGTGTATGTTGTATGTTGTGCAGACAGTGTATGGTGTATGTTGTAAGACAGTGTATGTTGTATGTTGTACAGACAGTGGATGTTGTATGTTGTACAGACAGTGTATGTTGTACAGACAGTGTATGTTGTACAGACAGTGTATGTTGTACAGACAGTGTATGTTATATGTTGTACAGACAGTGTATGTTGTATGTTGTACAGACAGTGTATGGTGTATGTTGTACAGACAGTGTATGTTGTATGTTGTACAGACAGTGCATGTTGTATGTTGTAAAGACAGTGTATGTTGTATGTTGTACAGACAGTGTATGTTGTATGTTTTACAGACAGTGTATGTTGTATGTTGTACCGACAGTGTATGTTGTATGTTGTACAGACAGTGTATGTTGTATGTTGTACAGACAGCGTATGTTGTATGTTGTAGGACAGTGTATGTTGTATGTTTTACAGACAGTGTATGTTGTATGTGGTACAGACAGTGTATGTTGTATGTTGTACAGACAGCGTATGTTGTATGTTGTAGGACAGTGTATGTTGTATGTTGTACAGACAGTGTATGTTGTATGTTGTACAGACAGTGGATGTTGTATGTTGTACAGACATTGTATGTTGTATGTTGTAAGACATTGTATGTTGTATGTTGTAAGACAGTGGATGTTGTATGTTGTACAGACAGTGTATGTTATATGTTGTACAGCCAGTGGATGTTGTATGTTGTACAGACATTGTATGTTGTATGTTGTAAGACATTGTATGTTGTATGTTGTAAGACAGTGGATGTTGTATGTTGTACAGGCAGTGTATGTTGTATGTTGTACAGGCAGTGGATGTTGTATGTTGTACAGGCAGTGGATGTTGTATGTTGTACAGGCAGTGGATTTTGTATGTTGTAAGACAGTGTATGTTGTATGTTGTAAGACAGTGTATGTTGTATGTTATACAGACAGTGTATGTTGTATGTTGTACAGACAGTGGATGTTGTATGTTGTACATACAGTGTATGTTGTATGTTGTACAGACAGTGTATGTTTTATGTTGTACAGACAGTGTATGTTGTATGTTGTACAGGCAGTGGATGTTGTATGTTGTACAGGCAGTGGATGTTGTATGTTGTAAGACAGTGTATGTTGTATGTTGTAAGACAGTGTATGTTGTATGTTGTACAGGCAGTGGATGTTGTATGTTGTACAGGCAGTGGATGTTGTATGTTGTAAGACAGTGTATGTTGTATGTTGTAAGACAGTGTATGTTGTATGTTGTACAGACAGTGTATGTTGTATGTTATACATACAATGTATGTTGTATGTTGTGCAGACAGTGGATGTTGTACAGACAGTGTATTTTGTATGTTGTACAGACAGTGGATGTTGTATGTTGTACCGACAGTGGATGTTGTATGTTTTACAGACAGTGTATGTTGTATGTTGTACAGACAGTGTATGGTGTATGTTGTACAGACAGTGTATGTTGTATGTTGTGCAGACAGTGGATGTTGTGCAGACAGTGGATGTTGTACAGACAGTGTATGTTGTATGTTGTACAGACAGTGGATGTTGTATGTTGTACAGACAGTGTATGTTGTATGTTGTGCAGACAGTGTATGTTGTATGTTGTACAGACAGTGTATGTTGTATGTTGTACAGAAAGTGTATGTTGTATGTTGTACAGACAGTGTATGTTGTATGTTGTACAGACAGTGTATGTTGTATGTTGTGCAGACAGTGGATGTTGTACAGACAGTGTATGTTTTATGTTGTACAGACAGTGGATGTTGTATGTTGTACAGACAGTGTATGTTGTATGTTCTACAGACAGTGAATATTGTATGTTGTACAGACAGTGTATGTTGTATGTTGTACAGACAGTGTATGGTGTATGTTGTACAGACAGTGGATGTTGTATGTTGTACAGACAGTTGATGTGGTATGTTGTACAGACAGTGGATGTTGTATGTTGTACAGACAGTGTATGTTGTATGTTGTACAGTCAGTGGATGTTGTATGTTGTACAGGCAGTGGATGTTGTATGTTGTACAGACAGTGTATGTTGTACAGACAGTGTATGTTGTACAGACAGGGTATGTTATATGTTGTACAGACAGTGTATGTTGTATGTTGTACAGGCAGTGTATGTTGTATGTTGTACAGACAGTGTATGTTGTATGTTGTACAGACAGTGTATGTTGTATGTTGTACAGACAGTGTATGTTGTATGTTGTACATACAGTGTATGTTGTATGTTGTACCGACAGTGTATGTTGTATGTTGTACAGACAGTGTATGTTGTATGTTGTACAGACAGCGTATGTTGTATGTTGTAGGACAGTGTATGTTGTATGTTGTACAGACAGTGTATGTTGTATGTTGTACAGACAGTGTATGTTGTATGTTGTACAGACAGTGTATGTTGTATGTTGTACAGACAGCGTATGTTGTATGTTGTAGGGCAGTGTATGTTGTATGTTGTACATACAGTGTATGTTGTATGTTGTACAGACAGTGGATGTTGTATGTTGTACATACATTGTATGTTGTATGTTGTAAGACATTGTATGTTGTATGTTGTAAGACAGTGGATGTTGTATGTTGTACAGACAGTGTATGTTGTATGTTGTACATACAGTGGATGTTGTATGTTGTACAGACATTGTATGTTGTATGTTGTAAGACATTGTATGTTGTATGTTGTAAGACAGTGGATGTTGTATGTTGTACAGGCAGTGTATGTTGTATGTTGTACAGGCAGTGGATGTTGTATGTTGTACATACAGTGTATGTTGTATGTTGTACAGACAGTGTATGTTATGTGTTGTACAGGCAGTGTATGTTATGTGTTGTACAGACACTGTATGTTATATGTTGTACAGACAGTGTATGTTGTATGTTGTAAGACAGTGGATGTTGTATGTTGTACAGACAGTGTATGTTGTATGGTGTACAGACATTGTATGTTGTATGTTGTATGTTGTAAGACATTGTATGTTGTATGTTGTAAGACAGTGGATGTTGTATGTTGTACAGGCAGTGTATGTTGTATGTTGTACAGGCAGTGGATGTTGTATGTTGTACATACAGTGTATGTTGTATGTTGTACAGACAGTGTATGTCATGTGTTGTACAGACAGTGTATGTTGTATGTTGTACAGACAGTGGATGTTGTATGTTGTACAGACAGTGTATGTTGTATGTTGTAAGACAGTGGATGTTGTATGTTGTACAGACATTGTATGTTGTATGTTGTAAGACATTGTATGTTGTATGTTGTAAGACAGTGGATGTTGTATGTTGTACAGGCAGTGTATGTTGTATGTTGTACAGGCAGTGGATGTTGTATGTTTTACAGACAGTGTATGTTGTATGTTGTACAGACAGTGTATGTTGTATGTTGTACAGACAGTGTATGTTGCATGTTGTACAGGCAGTGGATGTTGTATGTTGTACAGGCAGTGGATGTTGTATGTTGTAAGACAGTGTATGTTGTATGTTGTAAGACAGTGTATGTTGTATGTTGTACAGACAGTGTATGTTGTATGTTGTACAGACAGTGTATGTTGTATGTTGTACATACAGTGTATGTTGTATGTTGTACAGACAGTGTATGTTGTATGTTGTACAGAGAGTGTATGTTGTATGTTGTACAGGCAGTGGATGTTGTATGTTGTACAGGCAGTGGATGTTGTATGTTGTAACAGAGTGTATGTTGTATGTTGTAAGACAGTGTATGTTGTATGTTGTACAGGCAGTGGATGTTGTATGTTGTACAGGCAGTGGATGTTGTATGTTGTAAGACAGTTTATGTTGTATATTGTAAGACAGTGTATGTTGTATGTTGTACAGACAGTGTATGTTGTATGTTGTACAGACAGTGTATGTTGTATGTTGTGCAGACAGTGGATGTTGTACACACAGTGTATGTTGTATGTTGTACAGACAGTGTATGTTGTATGTTGTACAGACAGTGGATGTTGTATGTTGTACAGACAGTGTATGTTGTATGTTGTACAGACAGTGTATGTTGTATGTTGTACAGACAGTGTATGTTATGTGTTGTACAGACAGTGTATGTTGTATGTTGTACAGACAGTGGATGTTGTATGTTGTACAGACAGTGTATGTTGTATGTTGTACAGACAGTGGATGTTGTATGTTGTACAGACATTGTATGTTGTATGTTGTAAGACATTGTATGTTGTATGTTGTAAGACAGTGGATGTTTTATGTTGTACAGACAGTGTATGTTGTATGTTTTACAGACAGTGGATGTTGTATGTTGTACAGACATTGTATGTTGTATGTTGTAAGCCATTGCATTTTGTATGTTGTAAGACAGTGGATGTTGTATGTTGTACAGGCAGTGTATGTTGTATGTTGTACAGGCAGTGGATGTTGTATGTTGTACAGACAGTGTATGTTGTATGTTGTACAGACAGTGTATGTTGTATGTTGTGCAGACAGTGGATGTTGTATGTTGTACAGACAGTGTATGTTGTATGTTGTACAGATAGTGGATGTTGTATGTTGTACAGACATTGTATGTTGTATGTTGTAAGACATTGTATGTTGTATGTTGTAAGACAGTGGATGTTGTATGTTGTACAGGCAGTGTATGTTGTATGTTGTACATGCAGTGGATGTTGTATGTTGTACAGACAGTGTATGTTGTATGTTGTACAGACAGTGTATGTTATGTGTTGTACAGACAGTGTATGTTGTATGTTGTACATACAGTGGATGTTGTATGTTGTACAGACAGTGTATTTTGTATGTTGTAAGACAGTGGATGTTGTATGTTGTACAGATAGTGTATGTTGTATGTTGTACAGACAGTGTATGTTGTATGTTGTACAGACATTGTATGTTGTATGTTGTAAGACAGTATATGTTGTATGTTGTACAGATAGTGTATGTTATATGTTGTACAGACAGTGTATGTTGTATGTTGTACACACAGTGGATGTTGTATGTTGTACAGACAGTGTATGTTGTATGTTGTACAGACAGTGGATATTGTATGTTGTACAGACAGTGTATGTTGTATGTTGTACAGACAGTGTATGTTGTATGTTGTAAGACAGTGTATGTTGTACAGACAGTGTATGTTGTATGTTGTAAGACAGTGCATGTTGTACAGACAGTGTATGTTGTATGTTGTAAGACAGTGTATGTTGTATGTTGTAAGACAGTGTATGTTGTATGTTGTAAGACAGCGTATGTTGTACAGACAGTGTATGTTGTATGTTGTACAGACATTGTATGTTGTATGTTGTAAGACTGTGTATGTTGTACTGACAGTGGATGTTGTATGTTGTACAGATAGTGTATGTTGTATGTTGTACATACAGTGTATGTTGTATGTTGTAATACAGTGTATATTGTACAGACAGTGTATGTTGTATGTTGTAAGACAGTGTATGTTGTATGTTGTAAGACAGTGTATGTTGTACAGACAGTGTATGTTGTATGTTGTACAGACAGTGTATGTTGTATGTTGTAAGACAGTGTATGTTGTATGTTGTACATACAGTGTATGTTGTATGTTGTACAGACAGTGGATGTTGTATGTTGTACAGATAGTGTATGTTGTATGTTGTATGTTGTACAGACAGTGCATGTTGTATGTTGTACGGGCAGTGTATGTTGTATGTTGTACAGACAGTGTATGTTGTATGTTGTAAGACAGTATATGTTGTATGTTGTACAGATAGTGTATGTTATATGTTGTACAGACAGTGTATGTTGTATGTTGTACATACAGTGGATGTTGTATGTTGTACAGACAGTGTATGTTGTATGTTGTACAGACAGTGGATATTGTATGTTGTACAGACTGTGTATATTGTATGTTGTACAGGCAGTGTATGTTGTATGTTGTAAGACAGTGTATGTTGTATGTTGTACAGACAGTGTATGTTGTATGTTGTACAGACAGTGTATGTTGTATGTTGTGCAGACAGTGTATGGTGTATGTTGTAAGACAGTGTATGTTGTATGTTGTACAGACAGTGGATGTTGTATGTTGTACAGACAGTGTATGTTGTACAGACAGTGTATGTTATATGTTGTACAGACAGTGTATGTTGTATATTGTACAGACAGTGTATGTTGTATGTTGTACAGACAGTGTATGTTGTATGTTGTACAGGCAGTGTATGTTGTATGTTGTACAGACAGTGTATGTTATATGTTGTACAGACAGTGTATGTTGTATGTTGTACAGACAGTGTATGTTGTATGTTGTACAGACAGTGTATGTTGTATGTTGTACAGACAGTGTATGTTGTATGTTGTACAGACAGTGTATGTTGTATGTTGTGCCGACAGCGTATGTTGTATGTTGTAGGACAGTGTATGTTGTATGTTGTACAGACAGTGTATGTTGTATGGTGTACAGACAGTGTATGTTGTATGTTGTACAGAAAGCGTATGTTGTATGTTGTAGGACAGTGTATGTTGTATGTTGTACATACAGTGTATGTTGTATGTTGTACAGACTGTGGATGTTGTTTGTTGTACAGACATTGTATGTTGTATGTTGTAAGACATTGTATGTTGTATGTTGTAAGACAGTGGATGTTGTATGTTGTACAGACAGTGTATGTTGTATGTTGTACAGACAGTGGATGTTGTATGTTGTACAGACATTGTATGTTGTATGTTGTAAGACATTGTATGTTGTATGTTGTAAGACAGTGGATGTTGTATGTTGTACAGGCAGTGTATGTTGTATGTTGTACAGGCAATGGATGTTGTATGTTGTACAGACAGTGTATGTTGTATGTTGTACAGACAGTGTATGTTATGTGTTGTACAGACAGTGTATGTTATTTGTTGTACAGACAGTGTATGTTGTATGTTGTACATACAGTGTATGTTGTATGTTGTAAGACAGTGGATGTTGTATGTTGTACAGACAGTGTATGTTGTATGTTGTACAGACAGTGGATGTTGTATGTTGTACAGACATTGTATGTTGTATGTTGTAAGACATTGTATGTTGTATGTTGTAAGACAGTGGATGTTGTATGTTGTACAGGCAGTGTATGTTTTTTGTTGTACAGGCAGTGGATGTTGTATGTTGTACAGACAGTGTATGTTGTATGTTGTACAGACAGTGTATGTTATGTGTTGTACAGACAGTGCATGTTGTATGTTGTACAGACAGTGGATGTTGTATGTCGTACATACAGTGTATGTTGTATGTTGTAAGACAGTGGATGTTGTATGTTGTACAGACATTGTATGTTGTATGTTGTAAGACATGGTATGTTGTATGTTGTAAGACAGTGGATGTTGTATGTTGTACAGGCAGTGTATGTTGTATGTTGTACAGGCAGTGGATGTTGTATGTTGTACAGACAGTGTATGTTGTATGTTGTACAGACAGTGTATGTTGTATGTTGTACATACAGTGTATGTTGTATGTTGTACAGACAGTGTATGTTGTATGTTGTACAGACAGTGTATGTTGTATGTTGTACAGGCAGTGGATGTTGTATGTTGTACAGGCAGTGGATGTTGTATGTTGTAAGACAGTGTATGTTGTATGTTGTAAGACAGTGTATGTTGTATGTTGTACAGGCAGTGTATGTTGTATGTTGTACAGGCAGTGGATGTTGTATGTTGTAAGACAGTGTATGTTGTATGGTGTAAGACAGTGTATGTTGTATGTTGTACAGACAGTGTATGTTGTATGTTGTACAGACAGTGTATGTTGTATGTTGTGCAGACAGTGGATGTTGTACAGACAGTGTATGTTGTACAGACAGTGTATGTTGTATGTTGTACAGACAGTGTATGTTGTATGTTGTACAGACAGTGGATGTTGTATGTTGTACAGACAGTGTATGTTGTATGTTGTACAGACAGTGTATGTTGTATGTTGTACAGACAGTGTATGTTGTATGTTGTGCAGACAGTGGATGTTGTACAGACAGTGTATGTTGTATGTTGTACAGACAGTGTATGTTGTATGTTGTACAGAAAGTGTATGTTGTATGTTGTACAGACAGTGGATGTTGTATGTTGTACAGACAGTGTATGTTGTATGTTGTACAGACAGTGTATGTTGTATGTTGTACAGACAGTGTATGTTATATGTTGTACAGACAGTGTATGTTGTATGTTGTGCAGACAGTGGATGTTGTACAGACAGTGTATGTTTTATGTTGTACAGACAGTGGATGTTGTATGTTGTACAGACAGTGTATGTTGTATGTTGTACAGACAGTGGATGTTGTATGTTGTACAGACAGTGTATGTTGTATGTTGTACAGACAGTGTATGTTGTATGTTGTACAGACAGTGGTTGTTGTATGTTGTACAGACAGTTGATGTTGTATGTTGTACAGACAGTGGATGATGTATGTTGTACAGACAGTGTATGTTGTATGTTGTACAGACAGTGGATGTTGTATGTTGTACAGACAGTGGATGTTGTATGTTGTACAGACAGTGTATGTTGTACAGACAGTGTATGTTGTACAGACAGGGTATGTTATATGTTGTACAGACAGTGTATGTTGTATGTTGTACAGACAGTGTATGTTGTATGTTGTACAGACAGTGTATGTTGTATGTTGTACAGACAGTGTATGTTGTATGTTGTACAGACAGTGTATGTTGTATGTTGTACAGACAGTGTATGTTGTATGTTGTACAGACAGTGTATGTTGTATGTTGTACAGACAGCGTATGTTGTATGTTGTAGGACAGTGTATGTTGTATGTTGTACAGACAGTGTATGTTGTATGTTGTACAGACAGTGTATGTTGTATGTTGTACAGACAGTGTATGTTGTATGTTGTGCAGAAAGTGGATGTTGTACAGACAGTGTATGTTTTATGTTGTATAGACAGTGGATGTTGTATGTTGTACAGACAGTGTATGTTGTATGTTGTACAGACAGTGGATGTTGTATGTTGTACAGACATTGTATGTGGTATGTTGTAAGACATTGTATGTTGTATGTTGTAAGACAGTGGATGTTGTATGTTGTACAGGCAGTGTATGTTGTATGTTGTACAGGCAGTGGATGTTGTATGTTGTACAGACAGTGTATGTTGTATGTTGTACAGACAGTGTATGTTATATGTTGTACAGACAGTGTATGTTATGTGTTGTACAGACAGTGTATGTTATATGTTGTACAGACAGTGTATGTTGTATGTTGTAAGACAGTGGATGTTGTATGTTGTACAGACAGTGTATGTTGTATGTTGTACAGACAGTGGATGTTGTATGTTGTACAGACATTGTATGTTGTATGTTGTAAGACATTGTATGTTGTATGTTGTAAGACAGTGGATGTTGTATGTTGTACAGGCAGTGTATGTTGTATGTTGTACAGGCAGTGGATGTTGTATGTTGTACAGACAGTGTATGTTGTATGTTGTACAGACAGTGTATGTTATGTGTTGTACAGACAGTGTATGTTAAAGACATAAAGACATAAAAGAAAAGTGCAGCAAAGAGCCTCTTGGGCCCATCCGAGGTTGCACCCCACCCCACCCCCACCCACCCCACCCCCCCCCCCCCCCCTTCCACCAGTCTCGCCCCTTCAAATCACCTTACTCTACCTGCATAAAAGAAGGCTAATCCCACGAGTATTTATAAACTAATCCCTTCTCTGTAAAGTATTTATCTAATCTAATTTTGAAGGAAACAAGTGTCACTGCATCAGCGACATCCCCTGGTAGCATATTCCAATGTCCTACAACCCTTCTACTGAAAAATGACTGTCGTAGCCTAGTCCTACTTTGTTTCATAATGAGTTTATGCTGATGACCTCTACCTCGATTTTCCCTATTGAACTCAAACATACCCTTTAAATATCCAGAATGCTGACTATTTACAAATTTGAAGACTTCAATTAGATCTCCTCTTAGCCTTCTATATCTAAGTGAAAACACACCCAATTTTTTTAATCTATCTTCATAAGGTAAACTACCAAGACAATTAACCATTTTTGTTGCCCTTTTTTGAACTCTTTCTAACAACCAGCAATCTTTCTCATATGTTGGAGACCAGGCTTGTACACAATACTCCAAATGTGGTCTAACGTATGCACAATACAGTTTTGTTATTACCTTTTCACTCTTGTAGGAAACATTTCTGTTAATGGCCCCTAGCATTCAAGTGCCTTTTTCCTAGCTTCTACAACCTGGTCTGACGCTGATAGTCTATTGTTTACCACGACACCTAAATCTCTTTCCTTTTCAATCTGTTACATTTTCTGCCCACCCATTTCATACCTATGTTTACTGCTAACCCGTCCAGCGTGCATAATCTTACATTTACTCAAATTGAATTTCATCTGCCATGCTTCAGACCACTCAACTAGCTTGTCCAGATCTGATTGAAAAACATCCTGATCATGTTTTCCTCTAATAATCCTGACAACTTTTAGATCGTCTGCAAATTTCAAGACTTTGCTGTCTATACTGTTCTCAATTGCATTCACATATATTATAAAAAGCAATGGGCCGAGGACTGAGCCCTGTGGAACCCCACTGAGAACCTCCTTCCATTGTGATTGGCACCCATTCAATATAACCCTTTGCTGGCGTCCTGAAAGCCACGTTTCTATCCAATCCAGAATCTTGCCCCTGATCCCATGAATTTTAAGTTGCAACCCCAGTCTTGTATGGGGGACTTTGTCAAATGCTTTACTGAAATCAAGAAAAGCTACATCTAGCTGTTTACCCTGATCAAAGCTATCTGTTGCAACATCCAAAAACTCCAGAAGATTAGTTAAACAAGAACGGCCCTTCCTAAAGCCATGCTGTGTATCCTTGATGAGTTCATTTTGCTCCTAGAATTCAACAATCTTATCTTTGATGATTGATTCAAGCACCTTGCAGACTAATGAGGTCAGACTAACCGGTCTATAGTTTTCCTCTTTACTTCTATCTCCCTTTTTATGAATAGGAACAACATTTGCTCTTTTCCAATCAAGTGGAATTTTACTATCTGCGAGTGATTTAGAAAATATTATGGCTAATGGAACCGACAACTCCCTTTCAGATTCTCTTAAAAGTCTAGCATGGATTTCATCAGGTCCTTCTGCCTTGTTAGGCTTTACTTTCTTTAGATATTCTAGAACAAGTTCACTACTTATGCCACCTAGCTCTCCTATAGTCTTCTCTGTCTCTAGCTCAGGCTGAAGTGCTGCAATACTACTCTGGTCCTCGATAGTAAAGACAGATTGAAACTGATCATTAAGCACTTCAACCATTTCACTGTCCTTGCTAACTAACACATCATCTACCGTAAATGGACCTATATTTTTGGAAACTGTACTGAACTTATAAAAACTGAAGAACTTCTTGCTATCTGCATTACAATGTCTAGCTAAATCAAGTTCCTTTGCCCTTTTAGCTGCTCTGACCTTTTTCTTAACTGAATTTCTTGCATTCTGGTAGGCCTTCTGATTTATATCTAGTGAAGATCCCTTCAAAATGTCAAATGCACTTCTTTTAGCTTGTATAGCACTCCTTACTTCTGGGGTAAGCCAAACTGGTTTGCCCTTGGTTCTGTTACGTTTGTGCCTGAGGGGTATATGCCGATTCTGAATTTGGCTTAATCTAGCTTTGAAAACATTCCAGGCCTCACATGCATCTAAACCTGCCAACTCAACGTTCCATTTTATCTGTGCGAGGTCATTTCTAATACCATCAAAATCAGCCCGGCTGAAGTTTGGAACCATAATAAGGTTATCTTTGGGCCTCATTTCTGATGAGATATTGAATTTAACCATATTGTGATCACTGGTTCTTAGACCTGCACAAATACTTATGTCACTAACTAGATCACTGTTGTCTGAGAATACAAGGTCTAGAATGGAGCAATGTCTGGTTGGCTCTGTTACAAACTGATGCATGAAAAGCTCCTTTTCAAAGATTTGCCTATACAACCTACACTCATTTGTTTCCTCTGCTATACTTTCGTATCCTCTTAAGTTAAAATCTCCCATAATAAGACACTGAGCCCGAAAGTTCCTACGTATTTCCTCACAAATATCTTGGTCTGTTTCAGCTTGGGAGTTCCTTGGAAGATTCCCTGGTCTGTAAAATGCACCTATCCTCAACCTTCCTCTGTTTCCTGTACCAATTTTAATGTCAAGCCAGATTGATTCTACTTCTTTTACTTTACTAAAATCATCAACTCTAGTAGTGCAGTACAAGCTATTTACATTAACAAACACTCCGCCCCCCTGCCGTGATTCTCTGCAGTATGAGAACATGTTATAACCTTGTAACTCGAAATCCTGTAGCCTATCCCTATTATACCCCTCACTAACCCATGTCTCGGTTACACAAATGATATCAGGCTTTTCAAGGGCAACATAACACTCAAACTCATCAAATTTAGACCTAATACTTTGGGCATTTAGCAACACACATGTGATCTTATACTTTGAGCTGACTCTACTAATTCTGAGGGAATTATGATCTACTGTCCTATTCTGACATGAACTTCTACCAATGCTTACTTCCTGATGCCCTAGTACTAGCGTCCCTGAAACCCCCCCCCCTCCTACCTAGTTTCCCTGAATGACACTTCTGTAGGCATCTCCCAAAGCCCTTGCCCCCTCATCCGATAAGTGAAGCCCATCCTTCATATAGTACCTACACCACTCATAGAACTGATCCCATAAGTCTACATAACTAAGCCCCATAGCTGAACATCAGTTCTGAACTGAGCTGTTCACAGACAGAGCTCTCGAGTACCACTCCTCACTGGCTCCACAGCGAGGGAGGATGCCAGTCACAATGACTGGTTTCCTGGACTCCTTCAACCTCTGCAGCAGGCTCCGGTACTCCGCTACTATTCTCACACTCTGCCTAGGTCCTATGTCGTTCACCCCCACCGGTAGTATAACTGTTTCCGGGCTACTCCTACCAAGTTCTGCCTCAATGACAGGGCCCATATCAACTACTCTTGCCCCTGGTTTGACTATACATCTGTCCCTCTTCTCACAGAATGTTCGCCTTAAGGGCCTTACCCTTGAGTCCCCAACCACTAAATGCTGAATCTCTTCCCTGTCACTTTCAGCTGCTGACTCTAACGCACTGAACCTATTTGCTATTGTAACCTGCGGATGTTCTCTGGTGCTGTACTGCCTGACTCTACCCTGGACTTTTGTCCATCCCTCCTGATCCCCTTCCCTCTTCCTCCTCCAGATTCTGCTACCACCCTCCATTACCCAGCACCCCTCCTCATCTTTACTGTCTGTGGCCCTAGCATTACTTTCCACAATGTTGAGTCTCCAGAAACGTGACCCTCCAACACACTTCCAAACCTCAGCCGCACTATCCACCTTTGCCTTATCCTCCTCCCTTATGACCCTATCAGAACTACCACTGGTCCCTGATCCTGTAGGCTCCTTTTCTGACCCCCTAACCACGATCTGCGCATACGTTCCTTGGTCAGGAGCTACACCCTCCTGCGGCTCATCTCTACACCTACACTTACTTAACTGCGCCTCAAGCTCTGCTACCCTAGCCTGGAGGGCCTCTAGCTCTGCTACCTTCGCCTGCATCCTAGTCATGCTCATTTGAATACACTAGTAACTTAGGTATATAACTTAGGTACTATGCACTTTTCAATACTTTACTAACTTAACTTAACTTTTTTTCTGTTTTTTTGTTTGTTTTTTCTTCTTCTAAACCTTAACTAGATCTAAGTAAAGCTAGTGACACAAATCAGCTATGAGTGCACCTAATACTAGACTAAATATCTAATCCTTAAATAAACTGAATACTAAATACACCTTAATTATCCCTAATTTTCTAAAAATATCTACTTATCCAACCTTGCAACTAATAACACAAAAATAAGACTAAGACAATTTTGGCGCACACATGCTAGAATGAAAAGTCCTTTAAAAAGCAAGTAAGAGGTAACAGCTAACTATGAATGCTTAAAAATAATACCTAAACGATCCACAAAACTAAATATCTAATCCTTATATCTAAATATAATGTGGTTCCTCAAAAAATACACAAAACAACAGAGCTATCCAACAGCTACTTAGCTTGTCTAAAGCGGGGTTCATTTGTTGTATGTTGTACAGACAGTGGATGTTGTATGTTGTACAGACAGTGTATGTTGTATGTTGTAAGACAGTGGATGTTGTATGTTGTACAGACATTGTATGTTGTATGTTGTAAGACAGTGTATGTTGTATGTTGTAAGACAGTGGATGTTGTATGTTGTACAGGCAGTGTATGTTGTATGTTGTACAGGCAGTGGATGTTGTATGTTGTACAGACAGTGTATGTTGTATGTTGTACAGACAGTGTATGTTGTATGTTGTACAGACAGTGTATGTTGCATGTTGTACAGGCAGTGGATGTTGTATGTTGTACAGGCAGTGGATGTTGGATGTTGTAAGACAGTGTATGTTGTATGTTGTAAGACAGTGTATGTTGTATGTTGTACAGACAGTGTATGTTGTATGTTGTACAGACAGTGTATGTTGTATGTTGTACATACAGTGTATGTTGTATGTTGTACAGATAGTGTATGTTGTATGTTGTACAGAGAGTGTATGTTGTATGTTGTACAGGCAGTGGATGTTGTATGTTGTGCAGGCAGTGGATGTTGTATGTTGTAAGACAGTGTATGTTGTATGTTGTAAGACAGTGTATGTTGTATGTTGTACAGGCAGTGGATGTTGTATGTTGTACGGGCAGTGGATGTTGTATGTTGTAAGACAGTGTATGTTGTATGTTGGAAGACAGTGGATGTTGTATGTTGTACAGACATTGTATGTTGTATGTTGTAAGACATTGTATGTTGTATGTTGTAAGACAGTGGATGTTGTATGTTGTACAGGCAGTGTATGTTGTATGTTGTACAGGCAGGGAATGTTGTATGTTGTACAGACAGTGTATGTTGTATGTTGTACAGACAGTGTATGTTGTATGTTGTACAGACAGTGTATGTTGTATGTTGTACAGGCAGTGGATGTTGTATGTTGTACAGGCAGTGGATGTTGTATGTTGTAAGACAGTGTATGTTGTATGTTATAAGACAGTGTATGTTGTATGTTGTACAAACAGTGTATGTTGTATGTTGTACAGACAGTGTATGTTGTATGTTGTACATACAGTGTATGTTGTATGTTGTACAGACAGTGTATGTTGTATGTTGTACAGACAGTGTATGTTGTATGTTGTACAGGCAGTGGATGTTGTATGTTGTACAGGCAGTGGATGTTGTATGTTGTAAGACAGTGTATGTTGTATGTTGTAAGACAGTGTATGTTGTATGTTGTACAGGCAGTGTATGTTGTATGTTGTACAGGTAGTGGATGTTGTATGTTGTAAGACAGTGTATGTTGTATGTTGTAAGACAGTGTATGTTGTATGTTGTACAGACAGTGTATGTTGTATGTTGTACAGACAGTGTATGTTGTATGTTGTGCAGACAGTGGATGTTGTACAGACAGTGTATGTTGTATGTTGTACAGACAGTGGATGTTGTATGTTGTACAGACAGTGGATGTTGTATGTTGTACAGACAGTGCATATTGTATGTTGTACAGACAGTGTATGTTGTATGTTGTACAGACAGTGTATGTTTTATGTTGTGCAGACAGTGGATGTTGTACAGACAGTGTATGTTGTATGTTGTACAGACAGTGGATGTTGTATGTTGTACAGACAGTGTATGTTGTATGTTGTACAGACAGTGGATGTTGTATGTTGTACAGACAGTGTATGTTGTATGTTGTACAGACAGTGTATGTTGTATGTTGTACACACAGTGTATGTTGTATGTTGTACAGACAGTGTATGTTGTATGTTGTGCAGACAGTGGATGTTGTACAGACAGTGTATGTTTTATGTTGTACAGACAGTGGATGTTGTATGTTGTACAGACAGTGTATATTGTATGTTGCACAGACAGTGTATGTTGTATGTTGTACAGGCAGTGGATGTTGTATGTTGTACAGGCAGTGGATGTTGTATGTTGTAAGACAGTGTATGTTGTATGTTGTAAGACAGTGTATGTTGTATGTTGTACAGACAGTGTATGTTGTACAGACAGTGTATGTTGTACAGACAGTGTATGTTATATGTTGTACAGACAGTGTATGTTGTATGTTGTACAGACAGTGTATGTTGTATGTTGTACAGACAGTGTATGTTGTATGTTGTACAGACAGTGTATGTTGTATGTTGTACAGACAGTGTATGTTGTATGTTGTACAGACAGTGTATGCTGTATGTTGTACAGACAGTGTATGTTGTATGTTGTACAGACAGTGTATGTTGTATGTTGTACAGACAGTGTATGTTGTATGTTGTACAGACAGTGTATGTTGTATGTTGTACAGACAGTGTATGTTGTATGTTGTACAGACAGCGTATGTTGTATGTTGTAGGACAGTGTATGTTGTATGTTGTACAGACAGTGTATGTTGTATGTTGTACAGACAGTGTATGTTGTATGTTGTACAGACAGCGTATGTTGTATGTTGTAGGGCAGTGTATGTTGTATGTTGTACAGACAGTGTATGTTGTATGTTGTACAGACAGTGGATGTTGTATGTTGTACAGACATTGTATGTTGTATGTTGTAAGACATTGTATGTTGTATGTTGTAAGACAGTGGATGTTGTATGTTGTACAGGCAGTGTATGTTGTATGTTGTACAGGCAGTGGATGTTGTATGTTGTACAGACAGTGTATGTTGTATGTTGTAAAGACAGTGTATGTTGTATGTTGTACAGACAGTGTATGTTGCATGTTGTACAGGCAATGGATGTTGTATGTTGTACAGGCAGTGGATGTTGTATGTTGTAAGACAGTGTATGTTGTATGTTGTAAGACAGTGTATGTTGTATGTTGTACAGACAGTGTATGTTGTATGTTGTACAGACAGTGTATGTTGTATGTTGTACAGACAGCGTATGTTGTATGTTGTAGGACAGTGTATGTTGTATGTTGTACAGACAGTGTATGTTGTATGGTGTACAGACAGTGGATGTTGTATGTTGTACAGACATTGTATGTTGTATGTTGTAAGACATTGTATGTTGTATGTTGTAAGACAGTGGATGTTGTATGTTGTACAGACAGTGTATGTTGTATGTTGTACAGACAGTGGATGTTGTATGTTGTACAGACATTGTATATTGTATGTTGTAAGACATTGTATGTTGTATGTTGTAAGACAGTGGATGTTGTATGTTGTACAGGCAGTGTATGTTGTATGTTGTACAGGCAGTGGATGTTGTATGTTGTACAGACAGTGTATGTTGTATGTTGTACAGACAGTGTATGTTATGTGTTGTACAGACAGTGTATGTTATGTGTTGTACAGACAGTGTATGTTGTATGTTGTACAGACAGTGTATGTTGTATGTTGTAAGACAGTGGATGTTGTATGTTGTACAGACAGTGTATGTTGTATGTTGTACAGACAGTGGATGTTGTATGTTGTACAGACATTGTATGTTGTATGTTGTAAGATATTGTATGTTGTATGTTGTAAGACAGTGGATGTTGTACAGGCAGTGTATGTTGTATGTTGTACAGGCAGTGGATGTTGTATGTTGTACAGACAGTGTATGTTGTATGTTGTACAGACAGTGTATGTTATGTGTTGTACAGACAGTGTATGTTGTATGTTGTACAGACAGTGGATGTTGTATGTTGTACAGACAGTGTATGTTGTATGTTGTAAGACAGTGGATGTTGTATGTTGTACAGACATTGTATGTTGTATGTTGTAAGACATTGTATGTTGTATGTTGTAAGACAGTGGATGTTGTATGTTGTACAGACAGTGTATGTTGTATGTTGTACAGGCAGTGGATGTTGTATGTTGTACAGACAGTGTATGTTGTATGTTGTACAGACAGTGTATGTTGTATGTTGTACAGACAGTGTATGTTGCATGTTGTACTGGCAATGGATGTTGTATGTTCTACAGGCAGTGGATGTTGTATGTTGTAAGACAGAGTATGTTGTATGTTGTAAGACAGTGTATGTTGTATGTTGTACAGACAGTGTATGTTGTATGTTGTACAGTTAGTGTATGTTGTATGTTGTACATACAGTGTATGTTGTATGTTGTACAGACAGTGTATGTTGTATGTTGTAGATACAGTGTATGTTGTATGTTGTACATACAGTGTATGTTGTATGTTGTACAGGCAGTGGATGTTGTATGTTGTAAGACAGTGTATGTTGTAAGACAATGTATGTTGTATGTTGTACAGGCAGTGGATGTTGTATGTTGTACAGGCAGTGGATGTTGTATGTTGTAAGACAGTGTATGTTGTATGTTGTAAGATAGTGTATGTTGTATGTTGTACAGACAGTGTATGTTGTATGTTGTACCGACAGTGTATGTTGTATGTTGTGCAGACAGTGGAGGTTGTACATACAGTGTATGTTGTATGTTGTACAGACAGTGGATGTTGTATGTTGTACAGACAGTGGATGTTGTATGTTGTACAGACAGTGTATGTTGTATGTTGTACAGACAGTGTATGTTGTATGTTGTAAAGACAGTGTATGTTGTATGTTGTGCAGACAGTGGATGTTGTAGAGACAGTGTATGTTGTATGTTGTTCAGACAGTGGATGTTGTATGTTGTACAGACAGTGTATGTTGTATGTTGTACAGACAGTGGATGTTGTATGTTGTACAGACAGTGTATGTTGTATGTTGTACAGACAGTGTATGTTGTATGTTGTACAGACAGTGTATGTTGTATGTTGTACAGACAGTGTATGTTGTATGTTGTGCAGACAGTGGATGTTGTACAGACAGTGTATGCTGTATGTTGTAAAGACAGTGGATGTTGTATGTTGTACAGACAGTGTATTTTGTATGTTGTACAGACAGTGGATGTTGTATGTTGTACAGACAGTGTATGTTGTATGTTGTACAAACAGTGTATGTTGTATGTTGTACAGACAGTGTATGTTGTATGTTGTACAGACAGTGTATGATGTACAGACAGTGGATGTTGTATGTTGTACAGACAGTGGATGTTGTATGTTGTACAGGCAGTGGATGTTGTATGTTGTAAGACAGTGTATGTTGTATGTTGTAAGACAGTGTATGTTGTATGTTGTACAGGCAGTGAATGTTGTATGTTGTACAGGCAGTGGATGTTGTATGTTGTAAGACAGTGTATGTTGTATGTTGTAAGACAGTGTATGTTGTATGTTGTACAGACAGTGTATGTTGTATGTTGTACAGACAGTGTATGTTGTATGTTGTGCAGACAGTGGATGTTGCACAGACAGTGTATGTTGTATGTTGTACAGACAGTGGATGTTGTATGTTGTACAGAAAGTGGATGTTGTATGTTGTACAGACAGTGTATGTTGTATGTTGTACAGACAGTGTATGTTGTATGTTGTACAGACAGTGTATGTTGTATGTTGTGCAGACAGTGGATGTTGTACAGACAGTGTATGTTGTATGTTGTACAGACAGTGGATGTTGTATGTTGTACAGACAGTGTATGTTGTATGTTGTACAGACAGTGGATGTTGTATGTTGTACAGAGAGTGTATGTTGTATGTTGTACAGACAGTGTATGTTGTATGTTGTACAGACAGTGTATGCTGCATGTTGTACAGACAGTGTATGTTGTATGTTGTGCAGACAGTGGATGTTGTACAGACAGTGTATGTTGTATGTTGTACAGATAGTGGATGTTGTATGTTGTACAGACAGTGTATGTTGTATGTTGTACAGACAGTGGATGTTGTATGTTGTACATACAGTGTATGTTGTATGTTGTACAGACAGTGTATGTTGTATGTTGTACAGACAGTGGATGTTGTATGTTGTACAGACAGTGGATGTTGTATGTTGTACAGGCAGTGGATGTTGTATGTTGTTCATACAGTGTATGTTGTATGTTGTACAGACAGTGTATGTTGTATGTTGTACAGACAGTGGATGTTGTATGTTGTACAGACAGTGTATGTTGTATGTTGTACAGACATTGTATGTTGTACAGACAGTGGATGTTGTATGTTGTACAGACAGTGGATGTTGTATGTTGTACAGACAGTGGATGTTGTATGTTGTACAGACAGTGGATGTTGTATGTTGTACAGACAGTGGATGTTGTATGTTGTACAGACAGTGGATGTTGTATGTTGTAGAGACAGTGTATGTTGTATGTTGTACAGACAGTGTATGTTGTATGTTGTACAGACAGTGGATGTTGTATGTTGTACAGACAGTGTATGTTGTATGTTGTACAGACAGTGTATGATGTACAGACAGTGTATGTTGTATGTTATACAGACAGTGTATGTTGTATGTTGTACAGACAGTGGATGTTCTATGTTGTACAGACCGTGTATGTTGCATGTTGTACAGACAGTGGATGTTGTATGTTGTACAGACATTGTATGTTGTGTGTTGTACAGACAGTGGATGTTGTATGTTGTACAGACAGTGGATGTTGTATGTTGTACAGACAGTGTATGTTGTATGTTGTACAGATAGTGTATGTTGTATGTTGTACAGACAGTGGATGTTGTATGTTGTACAGACAGTGTATGTTGTATGTTGTACAGACAGTGTATGTTGTACAGACAGTGGATGTTGTATGTTGTACAGACAGTGGATGTTGTATGTTGTACAGACAGTGGATGTTGTATGTTGTACAGACAGTGGATGTTGTATGTTGTACAGACAGTGTATGTTGTATGTTGTACAGACAGTGTATGTTGTATGTTGTACAGACAGTGGATGTTGTATGTTGTACAGACAGTGTATGTTGTATGTTGTACAGACAGTGTATGATGTACAGACAGTGTATGTTGTATGTTATACAGACAGTGTATGTTGTATGTTGTACAGACAGTGGATGTTCTATGTTGTACAGACCGTGTATGTTGCATGTTGTACAGACAGTGGATGTTGTATGTTGTACAGACATTGTATGTTGTGTGTTGTACAGACAGTGGATGTTGTATGTTGTAC
>JAXIVJ010006295.1:0-2500 GCA_036785665.1 Chirona hameri
TGACATTAGCAACGGAAAATACAAATTGAAATAACATATTTTGTTCTCCCTCACATTTGGTTCACAACTTCACTCACCTGACTGGACCCGACTGAGAGGCGGGCAAAATGGGCAATTCTCCCCCCCCCCCCCCCCAACGAAAAGTCGGGGGCAAAAGTATGTTTTTGCCCCCCCCCCCCCCGTTGAAGTTTCGAGATATTTTGGTCCATCTGTTTTGGGAATGCCCCAATTGCTCACTCCCCCTCCAACGCAAAATCGGTAGGCAAACGCATGTTTTTGCCCCGCCCCCAAACCGTTACGGGTGGTTGTGATTTTTGTTCCGGGAAGGCGTGATTTACCCCTCTCCCCCGCTCAACGACTTTTCGCGCTGACAAACCGACACCCCCCCCCCCCCCCCCCCCCGCTCAAACGACTTTTGGCGTTGGACGACCCGAATGTCAAAATTCAATCGATGTATTGCAGGTAGCGCGACCAGCCATCCATCAGAAAAGCGTCTTTTCACGAAGCATCTTTGGTAATTTTCAATCAGTTATATCAGTACGGATCAAATGGTGAAAAATAAACACAATTATTTCGTCGCATTACCGCAGCATAGGCCTAAAACGCGTAAAGAAGTAGTCCCGAATCATGGGAAAACGCTACCTCAAATCTAGGGAAATTCCAATCGAAAAAGCTAAAAATTATCCAACTGTGGAAAGTTAGTGGAATTTATTTATGCTATGTAAACAGGCTAGTGGCAGTAACAGTGACAGTGATGATTCAGTGGCAGTGGCAACGACAGTGACGGGTCAGTGACAGTGACAGTGGCAGTGACGGTGACAGCGACGGTTCATTGACAGTGACAGTGACGGTTCAGTGACAGTGAAAGTGGACAGTGACAACAGAGGCGTCGCGCGGGGCATCCTGGTCATGCCCCCCCCCCCCCCCCCAAGGCCCAAGAGGGGGGGGCAACATATCTTTCCCCCAAGTCACTTGGGGGTTCAGGTGGGCCCGCCTTGGCTCCAGGTCAGAATGGGCCGTCTAGAGGTCAGAGAGAAGGCCAACTGGATGCCAAAATGGCCCCTGGAGTGAGTCCTCTCGAGGCCAAAGTGGGACTATGGGGGTCATAGAGGGCCCTCTGGAGGCCAAAGTGGGTCCCCTGTAGGCCAGAATGGCCCTCTGGACGTCAGAGGGGCCCAATGGTATCCCGAGGGCCCTATGAAGGCCGGAGTCGGCTCTTTGCATGTCAGAATGGGCCCCTCTGGAGTTCAGAGTGGGCCCTCTGGAAGCCAGAGGGGCCCCACTGGAGGCCAGAGTGGGTCCGCTGGAGGGCAGAGTGGGACCTCTGGAGGGCAGAGTGGGCCCTCTGGAGGACAGAGTGGGCCCTCTGGAAGGCCGGGGCCCTCTGGACGTCAGGGGGGGGGGGGCAATGGTATCCCGAGGGCACTCTGAAGACCGGAGGGCCCCTGAAGCCAAATGGGGTCCTCAGAAGGCCAAAGGGTCCTCTGAAAGCCAGTCGGCTCTCTGCATGTCAGAATGGGCCCTCTGGAGTTCAGAGTGGGCCCTCTGGAAGCCCGAGGGGGCCCACTGGAGGCCAGAGTGGGTCCGCTAGAGGGCAGAGTGGGGTCCTCTGGAGGGCAGAGTGGGCCCTCTGGAGGGCAGAGTGGGCCCTCTGGAGGGCAGAGTGGGCCCTCTGGAAGGCCGGGCACTCTGGATGTCATAATTTGCCCTCTGGATGCTGAAGTGAGCCCTCTGGAGGTGGAGGCCGGAATAATGGGCCCTTTGGAGGACACAGTAGGCCCTCTGGAGGACACGTGAGGCCCTCTGGGGTCCAAAAAGAGAGATCGTGTCATGACAAATCGAATGGCGTTTTCCCCCATCGAAATCAACCGAGTGGTTCTCGAGATCTCGGGGGGGGGGGGGGGGATCTGCCCCCCCGCAGGTTAACGCAATTTTGGCCGCCCGCAGGGAATAGGGTTAAGGGCCAATAATTGTTTCCCATCGAGTTTCCTATAAATGCCAACTCCAATACGGGGATCAATGCTGAGATCCTGAATCACCTGCCGCACCAGCTCTTCGCTGTCAGGGACGTACTGGATACCCCCGAGCTCCAGACACGCGGCCGCTGCTTCCCAGCCGAGAAGCCCAGTCCGTGAGCGGAACAGACGGCCAGACACGCGGGCGTAGCACAAGCTCTTCGCTGTCAGGGACGTACTGGATACCCCGAGCCCCAGACACGCGGCCGCTGCTTCCCAGCCGAGAAGCCAGTCCGTGAGGCGGAACAGACGGCCAGACACGCGGGTGTAACACAAGCTCTTCGCTGTCAGGGACGTACTGAATACCCCGAGCCCCAGACACGCGGCCGCCGCTGCTTCCCAGCCGAGAAGCCAGTCCGTGAGGCGGAACAGACGGCCAGACACGCGGGTGTAGCACAAGCTCTTCGCTGTCAGGGACGTACTGAATACCCCCGAGCCCCAGACACGCGGGCACGCTGCTTCCCAGCGAGCAGCCAGTCCGTGAG